>APFE030036099.1:0-37657 GCA_000404065.3 Pinus taeda
TTTATTGATCACATTAGTTGGAGGTCTTCCCATGTCATGGGAAGCTTGAGAAATTACAGTGCCGGGCAAAGGTGCAACTGGTACAGCATGTAACTCTTTCAAGAGTATCTTTTGCTGGTGTTTTAACTTGCTCAATTCGTAAAAAGTGATATTGGCCCTAGTCTTTTTCATGTCTTCTATGATATTATACTCCAGTGCATCCGAAACGATCAGCTTTTTAGGTGGAGTTGATGAATCTATTTGGACTGGGCTGGTTTGAGTAGCTTTAGGTGTCATTTTCTTGGTTGTGACTTTATCCTTAGTCATCGAGCTTGCGCTCTTTGGTTTAGGGGTAGTTTGAGGAGGATCAAGTTGATTTCTACTTCGAGTGCTAACCAGGGATGCCTCTTGATCCTCTTCATTTGGGAGGATGAAATCCCACATACCTTGTAACTCTACAACTTCTTCTTCGTCGGTACGTTCTTCAGTAGCGATTTCCTCTTTTTCTGATTCAGCACTTGTAATAGAATTTGGGGGCTTTGAATCAATTGGCGGGTTTCTTTTAAAAGGTTTGTACGACTTTTTAGAAGAATTTTTTGCCACTTGTTTCTTAATGTCGACCATTTCATTAGATATGGTCTTCAAAACTTTTTGCAATCCTTTTAAGTCGAATGGATCTTTGGATTTCTTTTTCTTGGGATCTTCCTTGAAAGTAACCTTCTTGGATTTTTGTTCTTCTATCGCATTTTTCTTTTCTAGGGCAATAATACGTTTCTCTACTGTTATTGCTTCTTTCATATTTTCTACTAGAGTTGTTTTGTTAGCCCTGTCAACAAAGATTGCTATGTTTGATGGTAAAGCAGTGATGTACCATTCACTTCGCACTTCTTCGCTAGGCTTGGAAGCGGTAGGAATTTTGTTTAACAGTTTATTGAAACGTGAATTGAAATTTTTGATAGGTTCTTTTGACTCGGCCCTAAGGTTAGACAGGTCGTTGATAAATTTTTCCGTAGACCTATCATCACCAAACTTAATAAGGAATTGTTCTTGGAAGATATCCCAACTAGTGATAGATCCAGATGGTAATGAAAAATACCATGATTCGGCTGTTCCTTGAAGAGTATAAGGAAAAAGTCGAACGACAACATCTTTGTTGGTAACTCCATTGAGATTGATGGATAGCATAAAGTTATTTATATGTTCTTCCGCTAGCATGTCTGCTTCAGGATTAAACTTAGGCAGCCATTTTTCAGGATGGGCCGGTAGCTGACTGAAGGGTGCAGGCATTAAGACTGCCCCTGGGTTATTCCATGGAGATTGGGCCATCGTTGAACTACTAACAGAGGAAAGTGTAGAAAATGATCCCTACGATTGAGAAGATGAGGATATTATGACTCCAGATGATTGAGAAGGAGATGTGGAAGTACCGGTGGACTGATGGACAATGATCTGAAGTGGAGGAGTGGATGGTTGACTTCGCGGTGGAGAAGTTGAGATGGATGCTGATGATGAAAGAGTCTCGCTATCAGACCCTTTAGGTGATTTCCTTGCTCTCTTCCTTGTAGGTAGAGATAATTCGGTTCGCTGAACGCCAAACTTTTCGCTCTTAGTCTGGTAAGAGGATGAGCAGGCTTATATTGTGAAGTCACGCTTCCTTGTGATTTATCAGATCTTTAAGGAGATATAGAAAATCGCTGAAGTTTATGAATCAAAGATTCAACTTTAGGAGGTTCAATAGTAGATTGTTCTTAAATGTCAGAGTTTGTAGCAACGACTGTTGTTCTTACGACTTCTAGCTTTGGATTTAAAGTTTCTAAATGCAATGGAGAAATCGGGGGAGATGGTGAGGGCGATTTACTCTCAGAATGGTATTTAGATTTAGACTTTCTTTCCATTCACAGTTCGAGGCCCTCCTTCTAGCGCCAAATATTTTGAAGCCCCGAAAATCAGGTCTACAACAAGGGGGATACCCACCCGGTCCGAACCTTGGTTGGCAGCTCCTTTTCCGTTTGGTATAGTGGGTCTGACTGGAAATATGGGACCAGTTTCCCAATTTATGTGTGTGTGTGTGAAGAATTGATATTTCCTTTCTAAAAGTTCCTAGTGAGATGCTCTAATTCTAACTCTAATCTAATGATATGTAATTGTATTCTAATAAACAGAAATATCTAAATCTACACTAACCCGGGGTGTAATCCTTCTGTTATGCGATCTAAAAAGTTATCAGTATAAATATTTAATAAAATCACTTCACTAATTATGAGAAAAGAATTCAAATAGTACACCACTTCAGTATAAGAAGTGACAAACAGTTGTGAAAAACATATTGCATATAGCTAGTCAAAATTAGCATATAAATAGCTATCACCGTACCAAACGTTCCCAAATGATAACTCAGGCATTCAGCGTTAAATATAAAACATTGACATGAATATCAGCTTTAACACAGAGGGCAGAAATAGTTAAAGATAAAACTACCATTATAAACTAGTTTCTAACTATGAGTCTTCCAAGCGATAATGATTTATCTCTTCTTATCCAAACCATCCAATAAAGATTAGAAGTCAAATCAGTAGCATATATTAAATGCATCAATTAAATCCTGTTCCATTCATTCACCAAAACCTCCTTGGAGGGTGCAAAAGTGCATGTTCTGAGGACAAGTTTTTGATAAATTTCTGAACCCTTCTCTAAATGCATGAGAAGGGTTTAAATACTACTAACTAAATCTAAAAATAACTTATTACAAAATGTAGGATATGGTATAAATGACCGTCCTTTTTCTAGGCGAAAGGAAAGCAAAATTAATACTAATATTGAATCTAAACTTAACAGCTAACTACTTCTGTATCTGATCCTTCAAATCGCAAGCATTCAACATTTGCTTAAGTAGGGTTGGCTGGCTAACTTCAAACTTCAACTGTCCTGCGAAAGCGGAATCAGCAAGAGCTGGCACCATCTTTTCGGCAGAATTGATGATGCATTTGAGGGTCATACACTCGCTGTGTGGTTTTACCAAATACGCCCAGTAAGAATCCCAATTCAACTTAGTTAATCTTTTGATTGAGTCTGCCTTTTCTTGAGCCTTGTGTCTCCAGTCTGCTTGCAATTGTTGTACATATGTACATACCATATTGAAGATATTTCAGACAATTACTACTGGTTTTAGGATTCAAGTTTTACTTTTTTACCTCTAGAGTTCTTTTTCCAAATTTCTGGGCTTACAGGTAACTGAGCAATTAGAGGCTTTCCATTTCAAGAAGTTTTACCAGCGATGTGCGATTAGCGTTAGGCATTAAGCTAATTGTGCATTGGAAACTGCCTCCGTTTCTTGATCCGGGCTTCCTTGGTGCGATTTTCACCTCTTGTGCGCTTTCTTTTAGAGGATGTAAAGCTCAAATTTTGTGAAAATAGTAATTCCGTAAGTTCTTGACCCTGAGTTTTAAATTGTCTGTTTTTTATGTCCGCGCTGTCCAGTACCCATTTAATCATATCTTTGTAGGGGAGAATTTTGGGCCTTGCTGCTATCTGGTGCAAGAATGAACAAGCTAAATCTACGACTGATGCCTCGGAAGACCCTTGTGAACTAGCAGTAGCCGTAACCTCCATCACCTTGGGATTCTCTTCTTCATGTAAATTATACATGCCTTCCCAAGTCGTGATACCAACATCTTTGTTACAGGCGGTGTCTATATATAGGGGTGTCATTTCTTTGTCTTCAGAGCTCGGAGCTTTGTCTTTCTTCCCCATGATATCCTGTGTACTGCTTTGTATAGTTCTTTGTTCTTCGTTCCTGCAGTTTACAAGTGAGGTGAGAGTAATGGTAAGGAAAGGTGATGGGAAAGCTTTTAAATGTCGAAGACATAAAAATTATACCACCTTACGTGAACTGACTCTTTGATAAGCGCAAAACCATATTTCATTAACAACTGGAAACTAACTCATTAATTAGCATTAAAGGGCATAACCAGGTCTCGGTTCATGGAAAAAGTTTTCTCGAATAATGAGCCCGAAAGATTCGCGATGAAGCGATTTTGTGATTTGCTTCGCAATATCGCAGATTGTTGTATTGCATTTTCATGATACCATTCCGCCACTTTGTCGCAATATGACTCTGCCACTTTATCACAATATCGCTATATCACAATATCGTAGGAACGCGGCATGTGACAATTTTGTTAATGTGATTTTGCGATATGTGTCGTCGCATATCGACGATTGGGGTTATTTTTAACGTAAGCGGTCTTTGATGCATGCGATGCGATATATGTTTTTTAATATGTAGTCTCGCATCACGATCTCACAATCTCATAATTGGGCTTGTAAGGGAGTATCCTTTTGTTCCTTTTGCGATGCAATATTTCTTAAGGAGCGATTTTACCTTACCTTATCATGAAAATTAAGCTTTTTTAGATTTTTCGAGGGCATTTTCCTAAGTTTATGATGGTAAGTTTTATTAAAAATGAAATACAAGCACTAATTCATTTTTAAATTTTTTTGACTAAGGGTCCCCACTTATTTAGTGTTATTACTAATACTAAATAAGAAGGGGGGTTGTTGCTGGCCACAACAGAAGGCTCCCTTCATTGTAAATCAATCAGCCCTGCAATCAATCACATGCATGCATCCATTTATCACTTACAAAATGAAATAACTTATGATGGAAAAGAAGAGTTGAATTTAAATGACATCTAATTCATGCAAGCCATTGATCTAATCATTGAAATAACTTCTAAACTATAGAAATAAAATGTTAAACAAGACAACCAATACTAATATATTTCAAAGAAATCTTAAACACAATATTTTTGGGTTGTGGCTGTGAGTTCTTCCAATCAATCTCCCACAAGAGAGGTGATGTAGAGGATGCAACCATAGGATTTTAGAGGTTAACTTCTACTAGAAATGAAAGAAACTATGAACTTCTTGGAATCAAGAAGAAACATAATTACAAGAAAATGGACCAAAGCCTATGGGATGGGTCCAAACCCAAGGGTATCAACCCTTTGAAACTAACTCAAATGCAGCTTAAAATCCAACTTCTCATTATCAAAAGGGGCATGTCTAATACATCACATAAAAGTTGAAAATAACAATGTCAATGCTTGGAGCTCGATAGCTACACCTAGCTGAACAAAAGCTTTGAATCATAATGACCTCTTCCTCTAGTTTATTTATACAAAAGGGATGTTGAAGAAACTCCCTTGAAAAAGTGGAATGGTTCCCTCCTTGACCTCGGAAATGGTGTATCTTGTCCTCCCTGATATTCACTTGGACTAGGAGTCACTCGATTGCTAATAAACTAATACTGGTGAGAGAGGATATGGTGATCCCAAGCTGAGTTTAGGGAGTTAAGGAGGTGGAAAAACCCTCTAGATTCTCTCCTAGTTGTCTCCATTGAGCCTCTACGTAGTAATAGCCTAAAAAATGCTTCATTTTCTTGCAATTAGACCAAATTAGGCCACATACTATGGAAAACACCTTTTACTCCTCTTACTACGTACAATATAACAAGAAATGTGAATTAATGCAAGAGAAGGATAGTTTTAAGGTTGGAGGATGGCATATTAATCTTCAAAATGTACCTATTGATGGGACTCGTCAATGATCATTCCATTTGATCAACGCTTGGATTTGGACTTGTATCTCTTATTTAGAATTTTGTTAAGCCTTTTGATGAATGAATTGGTTCCTTAATTCATTTCGATGTTTGGAAGAGTTTGATCCTTGGCTTAGATCTTTGATTTTCTTGCACTTTGATGATTGGAATAATTTCTCTATACTTGTGAGTACTCTTTTCATGTTTTATCTTGTACTTTGTCGACATGTAATGGTCTATGAAATATATCCATTCGTTAAGCTGGTGTAGCTTCTCTAATGCTAATGCAAAATTGATAATCCAGTCTTTGTGAGGGATTTTTCATATGATTATTGTGAAGCATGGTGAATTACTGTCCTAGGGGTACATGATTGTTCCTTATTTTCCTTGATAAGTCATCAATTTGCGACATAAAGAAGTATATATTTCCCCTAAGGCCATATAGAGTTGCTAGGGAACTCCTTGGTTGGGAATAAGCATCTCTAGATATTGATTTCATTAGACCCCATTCTCCCAATAGGCTAGGAACTGGTCTAGTCCTAGGTGATCATCGAAAGAAAATTCTTTTTTCACCATTTCTCCTTTTCTAAGGCCTAACCTTAGTAGGAATCCTAGGGCATCACACAAAATTATTTCTAGCTATAAAAAATCCTTAAAAATTGGTCAAGAACTGTGTTGGGCTCTTCTTGAGAGGTCCTCTGAATTTGGGACTAACCAATGGTGGAATCTCAAGGTATTGCAAGCCCTAGCTCAAAGATCGTTTTTCTCACTAGAGTTTCTTGGGTTAGTGCTTTCGTTAGGGTCATTGCATTCCTTTTATCCTCTTCTTCACCCCGAATTGGTCAAGTCAATTAGTTTGTTGTTCAACCCCAAAACCTTGACCTCATTTGGGCCCATTAGGGCTTATTTGTGGTCCTACAACCTTGTAACTCCAAATTCACAAGGATTGCTTAGAAACCTTATCTTTCTAGGATTCTTTGGTTTAGGGTACCTCATATCAAGAAATATCTTTCAACCCTAGATCAAGGTATCCTCTTAGTCCTTCTTAAAGAGTGATATATCTTGCTTCTAAAGCAAGTAAGCTTGTCATTTGAGCCTCTCTTGTGAATAGGCCTTTGGAATCACTTTACATCTCGTCATTGATCTATCTTTCCTAGTTATTTTCCTCATACTGGGACTCCTCCCATCGATAAAATTTCATAAAAAGAAGGGATATTTAGCTTAGTTGACAATGGGTTGTTGCTGCATTGTTTCCACTTGACCTAGTAGTTGCTCTATAGGATCCTCACCTAGGACCCCTGATAGTTTGAGCGATAATAGGGTCCACATGACCATGGGTCTAGTGGGTTCTAACACGCACCCTCCCCTTGTCCACATATCTAGGTTGGGCCTAGAAACTTTTCTTTGGAGGTTGATGTAGCTAAAAGAAAATTAAAAATCATATCTTGGCCACAAGAAAGAAACAAAAATAAAGGAAATTATAAATTGCAAAAGATGGCCAGGACATTAAAATTAGCACATGGGGAAAAACCAAGCTTGAGATCTACCCCTAATCATTATTGCCATCACTCGGTTCTTACGACCAATATCACCCCATCACAGCCCTTGTATAACCCATCAATATAACCCTTGTATGTCTCAACCCCTTGTGGGTAATGAACTTCCCCACCTTTAAGAGTTTAACCACTACTACACATCATTCACAACATGCTCTCATTTCCTAGAGCTATGAACAATGATACAAAGAAAAACCAAGAACAGGAAAAAGGCAATAATAGGGGTGGAAAAATAAAGGCCGAGGTAACTCATGCATCCATGATTGTTCCCTCCTCCCGTCTATATTCCCAGAATGTGGATTTCCTCATCATCATTGCTACCCCTTTCTCCCCCTCCATTCCATTATTATTCATATGTCACCTATTGTTTGAAGGATGTAACAAGTACTAGTCTTTCCCCTTAGGGGATGGGAACACCTAATAGAGTCGTATATTAGCCACTCCTATCTAGGTAAGTAACACTATTATGTGATCAAAGCCCTAAATTTGGAAAGGAAGCATTGTATGAAGTGTCAATTTTCCCTTGACTAAGAAGCTTGGTCCACTTAGATGCATTAAAGATCATTGTACCTAATGGTGAAGATGCAACACTAGACATTGTTTGTGATTGGCAGGTGGTTTTCATAATGGGTTGGGAAAATTAACTGGGGCCCAAGTCCACAAGAGGAGCATTATGACACCCTACAGGTGAAGCATTGAGAGCCATGGTATTCCCATCACTTGCAGAGCATCTTTCCATTCTATGGGCACCTAAAACACCCCAATAGTATGCATCGTGCCCCACATTATTTATGAGATGATGCACTTGGACTCGTATGCCCTAGCTGGCTTGGCAATGATAACATGGTTTGGCAGCCAATCTGAGGCCCATATGAGGTTTGTCTCACCCCTTGATACATGGGAGGGCTAGCACCATCCTCATAACCCTCAACGTTGGAGCAAAATCAAGCTATTATATCATCAAGAGACTTATGAGACCCATTTTGTGGTCTAAACACAAAACTCGGGTCCACAGGAAGGGGCCAACTCCTAGATCTTGATTTTGGGGGCTCTCTACACTTTTTTTGCACTGGAGGAGCCCAACACATGCCCTGGAAGGGCTTATGCATGCATGATGTTAGCATTTCAACCTCTTTGTGGGTTAATTGTTATGTTTTTACATTGCTATGAGGTTGGCTTGTAACCTCACTTAGTACTTGCCCATTATTTTATTATTTGAGGGGCTCATAGGTTAAAATTAGAGATCATTGGATATCTATATATGAGACCTCATTTAATCTCTATCATCGTCACATTTCGAGATTTCGGGCCACTTAGAAAACTCACTCTTGTTTCTTTGTGGTTATTGGATATTTTTGGAATGCATTTTGATGTGTGGAAGCTAAATTTGGATTGCCTTTGGAAATATTTATTTTGGTGAATGGATGGATATACTACATGTTAACTTGTAAGTGCTTATTGTTGATTCTTGAAGATTTATTATTAATTTTGAAATTGTCTAATGCATGTAATTGCTGCTTCTAGATTATTCTTATTTGTGCCCTAACTTGTTGAAAAATATTTTTAGAGGCCATCTAGTCAAGAATTGCATATATTACTCATTTTATAACAAGTAATGAATATTCCTAGTGGAGGAATTCTTGTAGCTCTCCATCAAACTCCATTTATCATTGAGTGGGTAAATGTTGGAATTTTGATACCTTGGGCATCAAATTTTAGCCTCCTTAGCAACAAATTAGGATTATCTAAAGCATCCTTGACTACATATGCCCAAAGACCAAGACACTAGTCCATGTCTTTGGTGATCAACCTTGAATTTTCTCCATAATTTTCTCTTGCTAGATTCGGGTCCTTTCAAGGCTAGGTGAAAATCTAGGGCTTGGAGTGAAATTTTAGGGAGCAGGTTTTTTTAATGATTTTAGGGCCTAAACATCAAGAGATAAGTCTAGGACACCTAACTTGTCAATTTGGTGAGAATCCACTCAAATTTCATACATAAAATCTCTTGGCTTAAGTGTTGCTCTAAGAGGGAAACTCTAGTTTCTTTTCCCCTCAACTTGAGGACTTTCTTGAGGGTCTCATGAGCCTTGTATTAGATAAATATCATTGTAATAAATCATTTCCCTCAGGCCTTGACCTTGTGAATAAATATTATCATAAAAAAAACCCCAAAACCCTAGGTATTGAGCCTTATTTTCAAAATCTTTTCTTTGAGAGTGTTATGCTTTGTTGAAGCCTCATACCATCATTGTGCCTTTCTCTTGAACGAGATTTAGTGGGTTCAATTTGTACCTTATTATCAACATATCTATTTAAATTGATTCCTCATTTTCCAAGACTTCTCCCATCGATGAAAGTATATAAAGAGCAGTGGGTTTTGACTGAGTGACATTGGGCGTCTACCCCATTGTTAACACTTTATCTAGCTTTTGTCTTGTAGGATTTCCCTCTCCAAGGCCTGCTATATTTTGTGGTAATGGGTCTAAACCCTCATTCTTGCTCCAAAGATGTAAACCAACAACACAAGAAGGAAACCACAAAGTTGAACAATGAACTCAATGTGTACAAGTATATACTATATTTATGACAATTTAGCCATGTTTCCCCAAAATATAACAGGATTTGAAAAAACCAACAAGGTTTAAACTAGACCAAGAGACAACAATGGAGTAGTGGCTGACTCTCCCCAAAACCAGAAACACCTCTACTGTTTACCAACTTTCATCTATGTGAGGAGTCTTGACAGGATCACTTATGACAGATATTCTAAGGCCAATATGTAAGATGACCTCATTAGGAGCTCTTCAAGAAAGGCACAGTTTAGGTTCAAGGCTCCACAAGGAGACAATTCACTTTCTATGATGAGACCCAGTTAAGAAGGCAAAAGACCTAGGGTTTGATAAATTTGATGAGTGTTGGAATTTCCAAAGGTCAAGGCTAAGAGAGAATTTCTAACAATGTTTACTAGAAATTCCAAGGCCGATGAAACCTTCAAGAACACCCTTAATTTGAAGCAAGGCAAAACTAGGGTTTCCCTCGGGCAAACAACTAGGGCAAGAAATTTTATGGATGAAATTTAAGTAGATGCCCACAAAAAGGATATATTTTGTGGAAAATACTATTACATTGATGTTTGGGCTCTCAAACAACCAAAACTCTACTTACCTAGTGATTCACACCAAGCCCTAGGTTCCTAGATTAGCATTGAAAGGGCCGAATTAGGAGAGAGAAAATATGGATAAAAAACAGAGTATGATCACCAGAAAACTGGACCAATACCTTGTACCTTGGGAATATGGAGTGTAGGATGAGATAGATTAGCCAAAAATGTTTCTAAGGAGGCCAAAATTTGATGTCCTGCCAACAAAGTTTCAAGCCTTTACCTATGTAATGAAAGAATGGATTTTCATGGGAGAGCTACTAGGAGTTCACCACTAGGAAAATTCATCACATGTTATGTATGAGTAATGCATGCACCATTCATATAGATAACATTCAATTAATTTTAGAAAAATTAGGGCATAATTTAGCTTAAACTATATTCAATTATTTCATACATCACACATAGATAAATAAATATTCAAAAATTAAGTGCACTTACGAGATAACATGCAATATTTCCATCTATTAGACCAAATAATAGCTCCAAATAATACCCAAGATCAGCTCCAAATATCAAAATGCATCCAAGATATCCTATTTATCCACAAAATATCAAGTCCAAGTTCCTCTAATGAGGGTACAAATACAAGAGTTGTTATGATGAGAGATCAGAATGACATGTTCCTATGCCAACCCATCAATCGATAGGTTCCATGTGGATAATGATGGAACGAAGGGGGGAAACTTCATGGCCAATTTCCATGATCAAAGGGACCAACTATGATGGAATATGTCATCCTGGGTGTATAGATGTGAGGAGGGAGCAATCATGAATACATGAGATACCAACTTGATCTTTGTTTTTCCACCGCTCTTTCTTTTTCTTAATTCTTCTTTGTATTACTACTCGTAGCTCAAGGGATGAGAGCTTACTTTGTATGATGTATAGAATTTATTTACCCCCTTTAGGGTGTGCCAACTCATTTCCCACCAGGGGTTGGCATGTGCAATCGTTCCTTTTCATTAACATGATAGGGAAACATTGGCCTAAGAACCGAGCGATGGCCATAATGAGTGAGGAAGAGCTCATGCTTGGATTTTGCCCACATGCTAATTTGAATGGTCCCGACCATCTTTTGCATTTTGATTTTTCCTTTGTTTTACTTGTGTCCATCCTATGCTCTTTCTATTTCTTTCAACTGCATCATCCTCCCAAGGTACATTTCCAGGTCCTACCCAAGTATGAGGATGTGTGGGTGCCAAGTCCCAATGAACTAGTGGTTAGTTGAACCAAAAGGATGGAAGTAGAAAAGGGGCTTGTAATGTAAAATAGAAAGTGGTAAGTATGGAATTAGGAGAGATGGGGCTACGCTATTTAAATCATGGCTTCCCAAGTAGTGCCCCGCCTATACTTTTTGGGCCATTATGGGAGGTCCCACTGGACTAGAATTGAAAATTAACTCCCCCATTTAAGGTGAGGAAACAAGATCACAACCAAGACCCTTATTTCTTCCAAGTCACCCCATGATTGATGTAAAAATTCCCAAATATAGCAAGCATAAGGACTCGATTCCAAAATGAATAAAGTACATTTTCATTAAAAGGCCACCTTCGAACATGTGCTCTTAGAAAATGGGCGAGGAAACATATGATTGATGTAGGTGGCGACGATGTGAATGGCACATCATTATTAGCTAGTAGTGGTTCTCAAGTTTTGTTGGTTTTTGACTAGAAGAGATGAATAGGAGAAAAGTTTCTCCTAGGGGTCGCCCACTTTTGGTGGGTAACATCTAGCTCCAACTGCAACGTGAGCTCACCTTGGAGTGCATGATCCAAGTACTCAAATGGGGAGTTCATGTGAACTCCAACAATCTCTTGGGACTGCAAACATGTAACTTACACAATGCATTACAACTTTTTGGGGGCATGTGCACTAGGCATAGGGTATTTCTCATGTTTTTCGTATAAGTAATAATTCATACTTAAAACAAGTAAAGTCTAATCTAAATGCAAATCTAATCTACATGCAATCTATTCTAGCATGATAACATGAGATGATTATATTAACTATGTAAAAGGAATATGAAATGCACCTACACTACCATGAAATGCATGAGCTAAGTATAATCATATAATCAATATAACCATCATATCATTAGATCAACATTGTACTTCCTACCCCTATGATTAATTATGAGATAAATCCAAAAAAAAACGTAATGTTCTTGACACTCATATGCTAGTTTACAAGGGTGAGAAGGTGAGAAAATAAGATGACCACACTTTTTGAAAATAAATCATGGATGCAAGGGAATGAGGGGAATCATGCTCACACCATTGGGAGATTCCTTCAAACTTTAAGATAGAGAAATGAATTACTAAGCTCAAGAATTTCCTCTCAAAAATATTCCTTAGTGATGCCACACTCTGTGATATCCTTAGGGTCATGCTTTGAGGGGTATAGTGAAGGAGATGCCTGGCATGGAGGAACACAACAACTAGGTTTCTCACTATGAGGGTCATAATGAAAAGGGAAAACCATCACAAGCTCATCACTTTCAAGACCCATGTATTATGGAATGTTAGGAGGGGTAGAGTATGTCTCAAGTACATCTTCGTCATCATAAGGAAGGCATGGAAAAACAAGGTCCCCATCAGGGTCGTCATCAATATCATAAATCAGATCCTTGTCAAAAGGATGGTTGCCAACATCCCACTTCCCTTCTTCTATATGCAAGAAATCACTGGTATCAGCCTCCAAGGGATTAATGGGATCACCCTCTTCAAGGTCCTTAAAAGGTAAACCATCATAAATAACATCCTTGAGAAAGGTAGGGCTAGCCTCGACTTCAATTTCCACAAATTCATATTCATCATGATTTTCACCATGCTCGTCTCCAAAACCGCCCTTAATATCTTCCTCAATTCTTTCATCCTAATGATCTAGGGAGTAGCCTTTCTCTTGCTTATGATATTCTTCCTTAGCGTGATCATCACCATGTTCTTTTGCAAAATCCTCCTCAATAACGTCACAGATGTTCCCATCTTGGTTATTCAGAAAGGAATCTCCCTCCTTATGACAATGATATTCAGTGTTTTTAGAGCGAAGGAGTTCTCCTTTAATGGTTGCATCTAGGATTTGACGAGAATCCTCAACGGATTGGAACCTCGGCCCCATGTACCATAGAAACTTATTGATGAGCACTTCAGTAGATGGAATGATCCTATAACCATAAGTCATGACCCCAAAGGCATATTGTGAATACATGTATGAGAGTAGATTGATGAACCACCTTGGATTCTGAGATATATATAGGAAATATTGCTACGTTAGCAATTGCAGAAGATGGATTACCATCAAACTTGGGCACCCCAAATATGGTTCCAAGGTCCACATAATTCAAACATCCAAGGATGCTTGTGATGTTCAATGCAGGGATTTGTTCATGAAGTAGTTGGATACACATTCTATTAGGTCATGTTACTCACCAAAAGTGGGTGACCCTAGGAGAAATTGTGATCTTATTCATCTCTTCCAGTTGGCAGGCGACATCCCCTGAGAGCCACCTTATAGCTGATGTGATGTACCATCCATATCTCCGCCACTTGCATTAGTCATATGCCTCCTCACCCATTTGTCAAGACCACATGTTGGAAGATGGGATTATGGTCAAAAGGTATTTTTTTCATTTTGAAATTAGGTGCTTATTCTTGTTTGTATTTATTAATTTTTGTAGCATTAGATGGTGTTCTAGTCTTAAATTCTGTGGAGAGGCTAAAACACATGAGATCTTCAGAACCTAGAAATCATTTCTAAAAATTCCACCTAAAGATAGCTCAATTAAATTAATTAATCGATAATTAAAAAATGCCTAAGTCTAACTTCGGGAAATCGATTAATTAATGGGAATTAATTGAGAAAGGTGAGAATTCTCTAGAAAATCACATGGATCGACTCATCGATAATCTCAACCATTAGTGAGGACTTAATCGTGGTCGTTGGTGATCCAACTAGAGGTTATCGGAGGATATCGATGGGGTTGGAGAAGAATAAACTTAAGGTCAAGTTCCTTGGCAGAGATCGAGCTTCCTAGTTGCAGTGATTCAATAGAGCAGAGTTTGAGCCAAAGAAGGGACACATAGATAGTGAGGCGAGGGAAGATTTCCAGTTCTGGTGAGTCAAGAGAGAAGGCTGAGTCATTTCTCTAGGAGACTGCATAGGGACTGTGCAGTAGCCTCAAGAAGGTAATTGGAATTGGATGAGAAAGAGGAGTTTTCGGGTGCCAGAGGCTGAGAAGATTTCCAGAAGGCCTAGTCAATGACTTCTAGCAACAACTCTAAGCATAATGATTGATTCAGAAGCAGTTCTAGAGGAGTGCAATTTTTGCCTGCAGAGGATCTACACAAAAGGTTGATGAAGGGGTTTGTCGAAGCAATTTTCTATGGCCAATTGGGGCTAGGATTGCTTGTGGAGGAGGGTAATTTCCCTCATGTATTTTGTTAGTATTTCTCTCAGATTGGATTTCTAGTTTGGGAATCTATAGATTATACTCATGATTTCTCACCACTACATAATAATAAAACCCTCAGTTGTTGCATCATTTTTCCCACATTAGGTTTTTCCAAGGACACTTTTCAAAAAATAATTGTGTTAATTTTTATTATGTGTGTGCTAACATTTTATTAGTTTCAATCATTTTATTTTCTACAACTTTTTTATGGTGAAAGTTGCAGTTTTGATTTTATTTGTTATTTGTCGTAGCAAATAAATTGCATTTAGTTTTTTAATCAATTAGAAGAATAATTTCTAGTTGTTGCAATAGATTAAGAATTTCACATGGTATTAGAGAAAGTTTGATTAGAGAGGAAGCTCATAGGCGGAAGGAGGAAGTCGTTCAGATTCAAATGGAGTCTGGAAAATTGATTTTTAGGTCTGCACAAGGCCTAGGTAGGAAGTGCGAATTGTTGCACAAAGGGTTGAATTTCCAGTTGCAAAGCACAGGAAGGATCGATTTGCCCATGAAGTGATTTGAGTAGAGAGAGGTCATTTGGGCATAGTTAATTTGTAGCAATAATTGGTGTAGGATATATGTGCCAGGTGGAAAAGAAATAACACACGAAATTATACTCAGGATGTCTCCAGTAAATTTTCCATAATCCTTTAGTATGGCCATGAACAAATTTAATATTCAGGAGGCAACAAAATTATCTTCTAGATTGGAGGACGAATTTGTTTGCTTAACTAGCTCAACCTCACAAGGAGTCTGGTACATAGACAATGAGGCATCAACTCACATGACATGAATTAGAGAATATTTCTCCAACTATGATGAGTGGAAAATGGGCTTCCATAAAACAATGGGAAACAAGATGAAATTCACTCTAATAGGGAGGGGTATTGTTGACTTAGAAAGGGGGTTAGGAGCAGGCACTAGTGTTACAAATGTATTGTATTTTCTAGGATTGGGTATGAACCTGATTTCAGGATCTCAGTTATAGGATAGGGGATATGTGGTCCACTTTGTAGGGAAGAAGTTGTTCATCAAACACCTAAGTTGGAAGAGGTTGAAATGGATTGGGGTATGAAGCAACGAATTATACAAGTTGCAGTTTGACTCTCCAATGGCACTAGTTAGAAGTAGTAGTGATAGTGGCAAAGACCTGAATGAGTTATGACATAGGAGGATGGAACATCTATGTCATGGATCACTTCAAATGCTTAGGGAAACAATAACAGGTGTTCCAGAACTTGGCATGAAACACGATGATGCGTGTAAGAGGTATGTGCTTGGAAAATATTCTAAGGAAAAATTCCCAAGGAGTGACAAAACAAATTAGATGGTGTGTTGCAACTTATACAATCATATATATGTGGCCCTATGTCCACTAGATATCTCAAGGGGTACAAGTATTTCATCACCTTTATTGATGATAATTCCAGGAAAACCTGGATCTATTTTCTAAAGACCAAGGATGGGGTATTTGATTGCTTCAAGGAGTTTAAGGATCTGGTGGAGAGTGCGATAGGGAAAAAGACCTAAGGTGCTTTGTTCAGATAACAGAGGTGGGTATACAGATAGTGACTTCACAGGATGTTGTGTGAAGGAAGGCATCAAGAGGGAGATGACAACTCCCTATAATCCACAATAGAATGGGTTAGTGGACCGAAATAATATATTTATAGTCAGGGTTGCAAAGGCAGTGTTAAATGACCAAGATATGCCTAAGTTCTAATGGGTAGAGGCATGTAACACAACTGTGTATATTCAGAACAAGTTTCCTCAAAAGGCATTGGGGAAGATAACACCAAAATAAGTCTTCTCAGGTAAGAAGCCACAGGTAAGTCACTTAGGATCTTTGGTAGCATAGCTTATTTCCATGTAACATGCAAGAAGTGCACCAAGTTAGATTAGACAGCAGAGAGAGGTTATTTCGTTGGGTATAGAGAAACCTCCGAGGCATACATGATTTATGTTCCTAGTAATAAGAAGATTATAGTGAGATGAGACGCAAAGTCCATGGAGGACAAAGCCTTCAAGAAGTTTCGTGAGATACCAGCAGGGGATCAGAGTGAGTCAACAAAAGCTCCATTGGTCCAGAAACAGGGGTATTCACACGGGTAATTGCTAGGACTTCCGTAGGGACAATCACAAGGATATAGTATGGTTACCAATACCAACATATCCTTAGGTGGAGGAGATCTAGTGAGTTCGCAACAAATGGAGAAGTAGAGGTAGGATAAGGAGTTGGTTGATCCTCCCACCATTGGTGTTTGAACTAGTAGGGAAGTTCATTAGACATTGAGAGATGCAAAGGATTTCATTGAAGCTCTTAGGATAAACAAGAGAGAGCGCAGACATCTAAATAGGTACCAAGCACTAGTGGTATAGGTTGAAGAACCTTCCAACTATTGGGAGTCTGCATAACATTAGGTGTGGATAGATGTCATGGTAGAAGAGTATAGTTCTATTATGAGTAATGATGTTTGGGAGGTATTGTCAAGGCTTGAGGGTAGGCCAGTTGTAGGATCTTGATGGACCTACAAGATCAAGTACGCTGCAGACAACAACATGGAGAAGAGTACAAGGATAAATTCATGGCAAGGGGTATGCACAAAAATAAGGGATAGACTATAAGGAAACATACACCCTAGTTTCGAGATACACTTCTATCTAGTCAGTTATATCCCTAGCAGCATAGACAGGTTGGTAGATTCACCATATGGATGTCAAGACAACTTTATTGAATGAGGTGATAGAGCAGGAGGTATATATAGAACAACTAGAAGGTTTTGAGACACAAGAGAGGCACACACATGTGTGCAGGGTAAACAAATATCTATACGGGCTCAAGCAAGCTCCCATGGCGTGGTATGGTCAGATTAACATCGACTTGCAGTAGATGATGTTCGTCAAGAGCGACGTAGATCCAAACCTTTACTATTTGATGGTAGAGGATGAGCCACTCATCCTAGAGTTGTATGTGGATGGCCTCTTCTTATAGGGTCATCAAGGCTTATAAAGCACTGTAAGAGGAGCCTAATAATTGAGTTTGACATGAAGGACTTACGGCTGATGCATTACTTCCTAGGATTGGAAGTGTGGCGTAAGGGAAAGGAGATCTTCCTTGGTTAATGGAGATATGCTACAAAGGTTCTGAAGTGATTTAGGATGCAGGATTGTAGACCCATGTCTACGCCCATGATCACCAACTAGAGGAAGATAAATGCATCAGACGAAAAATATGTCGATCCCACCTTGTATAAATAGCTTATCAGTTCTCTCATGTATTTGGTCAACACTAGGCCAAATATCTACTTCGCAGTCAACACTCTCAGTCAGTTTATGGTGGACCCGAAGAGAGTGCATTGGACATCTTAGTGGTATTTATATTTATAACAAATTGGTTATCCTTTCTTATCACCTATATTCTCAAGATAATATGCTTGCACATAGGCCTTATTAATAGCATTAGGTTTGAAGAGAATAATTTACTTTAAAAAATTATTATGTAGACATCGTAGATACTAGAGGAGTGTGTTTGGGTTCTTGGGAGAGATATCCAACATGATCATCATCTTCTTGAATTTGATGGTGTACTCTTGCATATTTTTTCATCGCCTTTACTTGAAGTGATGCCCATACATCTATTGGCCCTCTACATACCCAACAAGGTAGAATTGGGACTTCATGAGGGTTTTTGAATCATCCCACTTATTTCTAGTGGATCACTCTCTCGCCTAATTGTCTCCATGTGGATTTTCCACCAAATTAGTGTATCGCCCTCTAGTCTTAGTTTGAAAAATGAAAATTTCTACTCTTCATCTATATTAAGGACATTAGAACACACTTCTAATTGTTGTGACCAATGACTCAACTTAATAACATTGATATTAGCTTGATAGGGCTTGATATCCACTTTGGCTTCCATTTTAATAGAGGTTGGAAATGAGTGACGACACTGGAACTTGTCTACTATTTATGAAGACCTTTTTTGGAGTTTTTTCTATGTCTTCATTATCTATTGATTTCTCATCTAATACATATTCTGAATTAGAGTAACCAACATCCCCAAAAGTTTAAAACTTGATTAATAAATCCACCATGAGGAGAACCATGTTGAGAGAGATATTGATAACTTTCTCTTCCATCCTTTCAAATCTCTCTTATACTACATCTTAAGGGATGTTATGACTAGAATCATCTGCCATGACTATGGTTTTGTGACTTCCTTATTCAAAGCTAATTCTTGAATCCTACATTTTTACACAAATGCCCCAAAGAAACTTGGCTTTGATACCAATATGATCTGTAAATTGCAATGGGTATTTCACTGGAACAGTGTATTACAATAAATCTTATAATATCCTAAAATCTTAGAATATGAAATTCATTTCCTTAGATCCTAGATAAATTATTGTTGTTTTATTGCTTAGATTTCTAAAATTTATTGAAAGAGATAATAAAAGACCAAGTAATGAACACTCCCTTCACACAAATGAACACAAGATATATCTTAGAAACCTATAATGTGATAAAATCAGGTAGAAGGTAAGGCTTATACTTTGATCTATTTTCTTTAGTTATGAAATGTAAGTACAAAAAAGGGGCACTCATTATGGAGTTTTTTATGTCATCATGGCTTGGATGTGTTGTCACTACTACAACGCTATCCAAAATTTCATTATATTCAAATTTTGGAGCCTATTTTATCACCGTATAAGGTGTCACCTTGGTTGTCAAGTGTCATTTCATGTCGTCCTATATGTTTCAAGTGTTCTCAAGTGTCGTCGCATTGATTAGAACATTTCGTGCATTTCATGGTCATAACACCTTTGTTGTTGTAAAACAATACATTTTGGCCATAGTCGCACACACTTCACTTGTTGTGCTTGGGGAATGTTTGTAAAGTGGCATTTTGATGTTTACTTATCATTTTTCAAGTTTGTCTAAGTTTTATTGATGATTTGGTATGTGTCACACTTGATTTTATGTCTATACGCATTATGTTCGCCCCATTTTCCTATCTTCTAGACTTGGACAAAATTTGGTTTCAAAGCAAACCCATTAAGGAAAATATTGCATGAGTGCACTTTGAAGCCTTGATCAAGAATCATTTGTTGTTTGGAATTGCACTCGAAGAGTGCACAATGCCATCCTAAAGCACTTCCCCTTCCTTGTTCTGCACTACGTCCTTTGAAAAAGCCAAGTCTTCCTTTGAGCACACTCCTTCGACTCGAATAAGTGTGCCCTTCTTGAGCGCATAAACAAACCGTGAATGACTTAAGCCCCACCCTTTATCCTTCCACAATGCGCCATGTGCCATCTTGACCCTTTGAGTGGATGAGCGCACTTCAAAGGCATAAAGCTTCATCTTTTATCCTTAAGACTTGTGCCATGCGCCCTCCTGGGCCGCTTGAGCGCATGAGAACACCCTAAAGACGTGAAGCCTCCCTCCTTCTACTTTCAGGAGTGCACCCCATGCCCTCCTCTCCCTTGAGTGAACCACACACTTGGGAAGCTTGAAGCCTCCTCCTTCGTCCTTCGAACATGTGCTATGTTCCCTTGCACCTAGAAGCTCACCTCACCCCTTTCAAAGCACACTATTAAGGCATAAACATAAAATATGCATAAAACATGTTAGAATAGGATATTTTCAGGTTGATAGTTGCTTTTCATGAGTGATTGCAGCTACAGGTACCTTAGGAACATCATGGAAAGCACGCATGAGGAAGGTCAGGTAGATAATGAAAACAAAGGAAGCATTGAAGAACAAAGAACACATTGAAATTTTGATGATGAAAGCGCCCTAGAGACTCCATTAGATCAAAGACCCTTTGGAGGGTGAAGACATCAAGGACTAAAAGTCGTATGGAGAAAGAAGACATGAGTGGAAACCATGTCACCACTAAAGAAATTCCATGTCATTAGTCACTATTAGTCCGAATCATCAAGGATAGTGACACATCACGTCTTCATCGCATGATGATGTGGAAGTTATGATGTAATGATGTAATTAGTGTAAATAAACATAAGTGGAAATCCAAGAGTCATGTATGGACAAAAGAGTCATGGAATTATAAAGGATATCTAATACCAAGATTCATGCGTAATTCCAAAAGTTTTTTGGAAGTCCATAGGTTGTAGAAGTCCAAATGTCATAAGTAGTTGGAAATTCAAGAGTCATGAGGATGTGAAAGGTCATGCCTCAAGTTATAAAAGGATCCTCATTACTCATATAAAGGACTTTTAACCTTGGATTCTCCCACAAGGCATTAAAGAGACAGAGTTAGTACTTTTGGGGAGCAAGTAGTGGCTCTAATGCTCCATTATTGGAGCCAATGATGTTTGTTGTATTTATGTATCTTGGAACTTTTTCTTAATACTTGAAGCCTTTCAGGCCAACACATTCTCACACATGGATTTTGGATGTTTCTGAGACTATTCTTTGAATGTTTATGATTCATGTTTTCTTTCACATGTAGTGAAGTAATTGAACTATTTTGATAACTTTGGTGTTTAACCTATTGGAAATGTGTTGTAATGTTTATAATGATCGTCGCATTTATGCAAACTACTTTGCTTGATGTTAGACTAACCTTTCTCATTCATGTGTGTCTCCATTACAGTAGTACTATTACTTGTCCCTTAGAGGCTCACTTTATTCCTCCTCTGCAATGAAAGAACCTTGATACATCTACAATCAAACAAGCACAAGGCACACTTGCTTGCTCACCCACGTTATTCAGTCCAGACTATGGCAAATATTTCATGATTTATGCATTTTCTTTAGATTTGTCTATTGTAGTTGTATGGACTCAAAAGGATATTGAAGGAAATGAGCTATCTATTTTATGAGCGTCGACCTACAAGGGTCAAAAATGAATTATCCTACAATTGGAAAATAAGCATATGTTGTATACAAGGCAGTTAAGTATTTTAGTCTCTATCTTTTAAAATCTCACATGATCATAGTTGTGCCTCATCCAGTGGTATGAAGACTCTTTGTGCAACAGGATCTGGGTGAGAAGAGGGAGAATTGGATGACCTGCTTACAAGAATATTATTTGGAATTAAAACCAGATTAAACCATAAAGGGTCATGGCCTTTGTAAGCGAGCAACCAAAGAAAGAGAGGCTCCCAAGAAAAATATTTCAAGTTGGGAGCAGGAGATAGAAATGTACAATGTTGAACATGTTCCTCAGTCGACATTTACAACGCCATAGTATTCTGACATATGACAATTTCTAGAGCATGGCACCTTGCCTACACACTTATTGAATAAATCAAAGAGGGAAATTCGTTTAAAACCTCTATCATACTGGCTAGTTCATGGAGTGCCTTTTAGAAGGCACCACAACGGTGTCCTGCTAAGGTGCCTTGAGCCACAAAATACAGAAAAGGTCATTAGAGGTTTGCATGATGGACCTGCAGGTGGTAACTATGCAGGTGACACAACAATGCATAAATTCATGAGGGCATATTATTATGGTCCCCCTCTATTCAAAGATGCTCACGCTTATGTTTGCAAGTGCTCATCTTGCTAGAGATGTGCCGGTTGTGATCAGAGGTCAACCGCCCCACCGATACCAATATAAGTTAAGGAACCTTTCCAGCAATTGGGCCTAAATTTGATTGGAGAAATCTTTCCTCACTTGTCAAAGAAACACTGATATATTCTGACAACAACAAACTATTTTACTCAGTATTCAGAAGAAGTTCCTTTTAGACAAGTAAACAACCAAGAAGTCATCCACTTTTTGGGACAAAACATTATAACCAGGTTTAGCTTTCCAATGTCACTTGTCTTTGATAATGTGACTTACCTTTCATCATTAAAACTTTATGAATTCATGTTAGAAAATGGGATTGTATTAAAGCACACATCTAATTATTAGTCACAGAGAAATGGTTTGGCTTAATAAAAAAACAAAATCTTATCCACATAATAAAAAAACATCTTCTCTTAGTAAAGGAACTAGCACAATGCTTTAACCAATGCATTATGGGCTAGCCGTGTAACTGTTAAGCCTTCCCTAAAGACCTCGCCATACTTTCTAGTTTATGGTAAATAAGCTATCTTGCCCTCAAATTGGTATCTCCTAGCCTTACAACTCTCCCAAGAGTTCCAAGGTAGACCTTGCCTTCTGGTTCAGAGCAGGATAAATAATTTACTCAAAATCGAGGAGGAAAGGCTCAAAGCCAAAGAGAGATTTGTTTTTCACCAAAACGTGTCAAACACTGGTTCGATAAGAAGTTTGCAGGGGAAAATAGTTTCGATGTAGGTGACCTAGTACTAAAGTGGGATAAACTGCACAAAGAGAAAGTAAAACACACGAAGTTCCAACCTTTATGGATCATCCCCTTCACCATCAATGAAAATATCGGTCATAATACCTTGAATTTGAAATCCTTAGACGGGAGGATCAACCCCCTTCCCATAAGTGGCCAATATTTGAAACATGATTTTCAATAGTAGTTACAAGTTGTGTTTCTTGTACAAATTTTTTCTTTTTCTTTCCTTCTCGTATATGTCAGTTGTATGTGTGTTATGTTAGTTGTGTTTTCTCTTGCCGTGTTTGTTGTTTGTTGTACATAAATAAGACCTTGTGTAAAAGTTCATGGCTCAAAAGGACTTTGTGGTTGAATAAAAGAGAGGTGTGACAACCACAACGCTTGGCTTTCTATTTGTTGTCCTTCTTTTTTTGGGAAAATTCCATAGGTTGAGCTAAGCCCAAATGGAAAATATGATATGTCCAAAAGGAGAACCTTGAGAGAACCTATTAGATTTGCGCCTATGCTAGTATTTAAACTACTCATATTGGTATATATCTACCTTTGTGTTAACACTTGTCCAATATAGTAGAGAAATGATAAGGGGAAAATCTAAAGTGGGTGAACCTATATCATAGGTATTAAAATACTTCTCTAAAGGGAAAACCTCCTCTGCTTTCAATAAGTTGGGATCCCTCTTCCACCCGTTGAAAATAATAAGTGTTGATGCACAATCCTATTAAATAAATAAATAAATAAAGGGTGAAAGAAGAGAAAGGATTCCTACGCAAGGAGGTGAAGCAAGCGACTTTGTCGGGGTACTATCCAGGCTTGTTGGTAATGAATAAATGTTTGTTCTCCTGAAGT
This sequence comes from Pinus taeda, assembly GCA_000404065.3. Classification (NCBI taxonomy): domain Eukaryota; kingdom Viridiplantae; phylum Streptophyta; class Pinopsida; order Pinales; family Pinaceae; genus Pinus; species Pinus taeda. The sequence goes on from APFE030036099.1 coordinate 23,877, forward strand.
GACTCCATCGCGGTACTGTCCAGGCTTGCTAGCAATAGAGCAACAATGGAGATGAAAACTCGTACTCTGAATATCATAAACTTGTCGCACACATTACCCTCAAGTTATAAAAGGATCCTCATTACTCATGTAAAGGACTTTTAACCTTGGCTTCTCCCACAAGGCATTAAAGAGACAAAGTTAGTACTTTTGGGGAGCTTGTAGTGGTTCTAATGCTCCAATATTGGAGCTAGTTATGTTCATTGTATTTATGTATCTTAGAACTTTTTCTTAATACTTGAAGCCTTTCAGGCCAACATATTTTCACACATGGATTATGGATGTTTCTAAGACTATTATTTGAATGTTTATGATTCATGTTTGCTTTCACATGTATTGAAGTAATTGAACTATTTTGGTGACTTTGGTGCTTAACCTATTGGAAATGTGTTGTAATATTTATAACTATTGTCACATCTATGTGAACTACTTCGCTTAATGTTAGACGGACCTTTCTCATTCATGTGTGCCTCCATTAGGGTAATACTATTACTTCTCTCTTAGAGGCTCACTTTATTCCCCTTTTGCAATGAAAGAAACTTGATACATCTGCAATCGAACAGTCACAAGGCATATTCACTTTCTCATTCGAAAGAACAAGTGTGCTTCTCTCTCGTGCTAACAACTAAATCCAAGGCATATCTTTAATTAAACAATAGTAGAGCCATATTCTAGATGGGAGTCCTACACCAAACAATGTGAGGTCTAATTGGGAACTCATATCGAGGATATCCCCTGTATGTTAGCAGTATCCATCATCGTCAACAGGATGGCTACTACAAAATCAACTTCCTCCATTGTTATGATCTCAAATCCCACTCCTACACTCTCTATTCAACTATGGAACAAATACAACACAAAAGAATGGAACTACTTTCTCTTCATAGTGTCCCAATATATAACATAACCCAATAGTTAACTAGGATTAAGGTTTTTTCATCCTCAACCCTTAATTAGTGATAAGGTTTTGGACCTTCTAGAATCCTCTTGAAATTCAACACATTTCTATCCCCACATGTATCAGTAATGGGGGCTGACACAACTTCTACTCATACCATGGTTGTCAATAAGGTAAGTCATCTTGAAGGAGGGATACATTTTTCATATAAGCTTCGATTGAGATTATTTGTTCACTATTTGAAAGTCCTCATTGTTTAGAATAATACTGAGGGGATATGAGCTATTCCTACAAAGTTTTGACCCAAAAAAGTGTCATTTGATGTCTTGAAATGGCTCAAGAAGGCTACAAACCCCAAATCTCCAAACTAGGACCTACTACTAAAATGCTCTCGTTATCACCCAAGGGATAACTACCTTAGGAAACCCTCAGAAGGGTGTTATCTCTTTTATTGCATGAGCTTTCTCGCTTAGACTCCAAGTCAAATATTTATCTCAATTTCTTCCTCAAAACATATGATTATGCTAGCTTTGTTGTGATATATCATATGATTGACCCTCACTTCTTATATTAATAGATGCAATTATGGATAGTACAATTTGGTTTAAACATGCTCTATTTGATGTTTCATCCGTGTCTTACTTGGATGTGTGTTATAACTTATGGATCATGCCATGAAAATGGTAAACTATAAATGAGATCTAATAACACATCATTACATTATAGTTTTATTGTATGCCTTGTCATATCATGGCAGACATGGTTTTCCTTTTGAAGTGTTGTTATTTCTTGGGTCAATTTGTACTACTAGGAAATTGGTTAAGGTAACATCCTCCACATCCTAAGCATACTTAACAATTTTTATTTTTCCCTTCACTCAATCCCATCCATAAGAAAATTATACCCTTTCATGTTTGAATTTTCAAAGATCACCAGAAGGTCTAAATGAAGAAAATATTAAGTAATTAAATCCAAAAAAGGCTAAAAGTTGGAGAGCCAATAAAGTTGAGAGTAAAAAATGTAATTCTTAAGAAATTCCGCCTCACTATGAGGTCAATTCCCCTAGTCCCATACTTGTATATGAATAACTAAACAAAAAGGGACTTGTTTGATGAGATGAACACTTAAATAAAAAAGAAAAATGGGTAGTAAGAAACAATACTAAGGAATGGAAACTCAATGCTAAGCTCTCTCTTAAAAGACTTATATACATAAATTCATAGCTCTTGAAAGCTAGATAGTCAAAGTTATAAGAACTACACATAATTATAAGACTTTGAGGATCATCACATGGACTCACTTTTCCTTTCCCCTTCCATAATTATTTACACATCACCTACCTTTTACGTGGGGACTTGGGAGATACACTTTGTCCTAAGACTTGACACATATATAAGGGTTAATGTTGTTCCCTATGATAAAACTTACGAAAATCCTAAAACTAACTTTTTTTATGTTGTGATGGAAGAAATCATTAAGAGTATACCACCTAATGGCTCACTAAGAAGTTAGACCCACCACTACAAGTAGGAACTTTGCATTGGGATTCATGTACCATGCCATAATATTTATGACATTTCATTGGGATTCAAGATGCTAGATTGGGATTTGTGTACCTATATTTGACCTATCTATCAACATTGAGATCCGGATATTTCATTGAGATACATATCACTGCCTCAATATTTGTGATAGTGCATCAAGAAATGACAAGGATTCCACATCATCATAATTTCCATATGAACCACTTAGAGTTGGACCACTTTGCCCAATTAAGACCTTGCTCGCACATCCATGATTATTCCCTTCTACGATCAGACATGGGAAGTTGTTGAGTTATTTGAGGGCTCTCGGTAGGTGGTTATATAGGGTCATAGGTTGTTATAGTAGCTACAGAAAACATGGTAGTTAACCACCTTATCTTATTTGAGGAGCACCTTGATTGAGAAGTCACATGAATTTTTAAAGGAAAAGGAAGAATTTTTTTTTTTTAATTGTATTTTAGACTTATATCATTATAGATTTACCCAAATTCCATTGTATGCACTCTTTGGATGCACAATTAAATCCCACATCCAATAAATATCCACTTTCCATAATTTTGATTAACGCCACATTGAGATAAATTGAAAATACATGAAAAAATGTGTTTCTTTCAAGAAACAAAATTAATGTATACACTTGACATTTGAGTAAACCTATAAGGAAATAAGAAAAAATATGATTTAAAAAAATCACTTTTCTTCTTTTCCCTCCAAAAATATTTACTCCTAGGGTTGACATTAACATCTTCAATCTTATTGTTCTTGAAAAGTTGATTTTGATACTACATTTTTTGTTTTGAAACCCAAATTTGACCTCAAAATTTCCCTAATGAAAAGTTACATACCAATGTTGAGGCTTCTCCACACTAAATGTGTTCAAATAAGAAAAAATAGTGTCTTAAGAGCTTGAATGCTCCACACATTAAACCTAACATTTTCATTTTGGGCATTCATCCTCACTCCTGAAGGTTGATGTCTTGCTTCCATGTTAGATTTGAGATCATTATGTGGTGATATGAAATGATATTTGGCATAATAAATTATCTATCTCTCATGTTAAACAAGTTTGAACACATATTATGTTTAAGAACTATTGACAAGGGTTTAAGGTCTACATAAAACTCAAATTTTGAGCTAGTTACACTATTTTTATTACAATGTTTATGCTCAATCTTAATCTAGAATATTTATTAAAGTAAACTAATGCCATAAGTGATGGAATGTTGCAATTTATAAGGCCAATGTCACACACACGACTATTTTGAGGGTTTAAGGATTGGTTCTAAAAAGTTTAGTCTATTTATGATCTCATATCACACACTTTAATGCTCTAAGAAATTCATATGAATGGTTAAACATTTGAGATATATTGCACCACTATTTGTGTAATTTTTGTGTTCTTGTTATTTTATGGTAACATAGTTAATGTGCTTTGAAATTTGGCATATATCACCATACATAAAAACATTCAGGATGCAATAGTTTGCTCATTGTTTATAGCATTATAATATCTACCATTGAACACTATCCTACACATAATACTTATGCATTGAATATTGGTAGTTTTCCTTCATTTTTTAGCACTATTTATATATCAATTGTAAATCAATTTCAGCATGTTTTGCATCCCTTTGTGGAGTAGCATAAGTCTGATTTTATGTAACACTAAAACCATGGTAATGTGTTGTTAAGGGATTATTGTTTTGGTAATAAGATGTTTCCATGTGGTTGTCGGTGATTCACCACTGTCATTAATTGATTTCTACTATTGGTGGTTTACAAGCCCATGGTTTTGGTAAACCATGATATTCAACCATAGTATTTGAAAGGTGGAAGGAAAAAATAAAAATATAATTGTACAATTAGCTTTTACCATAGTGATTTATGGTATTCACCCATGGTTTTTTGTAACCTATGGTATTTACCCATGGTGTTTTAAATATAACAAAAGTGCATGACTTTAGATGAAAATACACCTGTAAATAATATAAATACAAGTCTTCACAATTGTAAATCCCTGAAGTTTCCCATGATGTAGTCTTATGCCATTTTTACTATTAAATAAAAAGGAATTAATGTTTTTTCACATTTTTTCCCTCTACATTATTATTTTATGCACTCGTGACATATTTTATTCTTAATATTTAGTCTCATTCATCAGATAACCTATATCACTTTCCTAAGTCTCTCTTATCTAATGAATGATCATGATTTCATTTTAGAGATCACTATTGGATGATATAAATTGGGCTCACATTAAATGGCATTATTTGATATCCTCCAAGCTTTTCATTAGTCGTAATTTTCTCTTGAGGAGTTTGGCGTATTTTTCTCCTTTTTGAATATTGTTGATACATGAAGCAAGTGACTCACTATTTATTTAGCACATAATTACATTTCAAACCACTATTCTCATGAACAACAATAACACACAAAAAATTTATGTTGAAGACTATATTCAACCGAGTTCGACATTACTCTGTTGTCTTGAGGGTTTATGTTTTCATTGTCTCATTAAGTACTTTTAACACTTGGAACATGCAACGAATTACATGACATAATTTCAGTACTATTTTGTGCCATAAATTCTATAATAGTAATAAGTCTATGGTAATATTGCAAAGATTGTTCATCATTTTCACATAACTAGTTCATGGTTCACTTGCTAATATTGATAGAGGTACTTTGGTGCTGAAGTAAACCACTACTTTGTTGTAGCGGCTACAACCACCCTCCAAAATTTTTCCTTAGCTTCATTTTGGAGCCTCCCTACCAATTTTTCACAGAAGCTTGTTTTGCTTTGTCAAGGTCACAAGTTTCAATATTTTGCTTGCACAAAGGCAACCTGTCGATCACAACTTGATGCACTCCCCTCACAAGCTGATCACTCGGACTTGATCTAGCTATAAGCTAAGCAGCTCCCCCAAGAAATTTCTCATTTATAGAGGGAAACCAACCTTCCCTCCATAAATTGTGCAATCCCATGTGGCAGCCTGCTGAGCTCTAGAATTGCACAATTCTGCCAATCAACACTCACAGTGAAAATTGCGCAATTTTCCCCAGCAGGCCTGCTCAGCCCAAAATTTGCACAAATCTAGGCAACAGTCAGCTGCTTTGCCTAGAAATTGCGCAAAAATCCTAGGTAGCGAGCCCAACTCCCAGCCAGAAATGTGCATTTTCTCCCAATAGTTGAGCAGCCTCTTGCATGTGCCGCTGAGTTGACTGGTTCCCTCCAGGATCGAGAAAAACAAACTTGCATGCATGGGCTGCTTCTCCCAAGGCAGCATGCAAAGGAATCCATTAATTTAGGGACCTACTTTTAGCAGTTGGAGGTTACATGCAAGGATCACTTCAGGAACTTCCCGCCAAGTGTTGCTTTCCCTAGATTTGTGGCGTGCACGTCAGAACTTTGATGTTATCAAAACTCATCAACTGGATGTTGCAGAGCTCATTTGTCACATCAACCTTGCAGCATTGACATCCCACATCACTTCTTGGAGTTTTCGGCACATTCAACTCAGCTATTTTTGGGTAAGCCCGCCTTCCATGCCTTGTGTTGCATTTTTGTCGCTTTTTTTGTATTCACTTGTGTGAGTGTTGTTTGCTTGATTTCTTTGAACGCTTGCTGTTGTTTACATGTATACTAGCTTGTCCTAGCACGGTTTCAGTTTTCGTTGCTATCTCACTATTGTCGCATGCATGAAACTGTTTTGCATGAACGGTCGTCGATTCAATGACTCGTTTTACCCACATGCATGTTGATCTGTTTATTGAATCTTTCATTCAATGTTTGCATGCATGATCAATTACTTCTTGTTAAAATTGGAAACTAGGGCCAAACTCCATGTGGGTCATCTTATTTATGGCAACTTATATTTTTCTTGGATCCTTCTCATCAAGAGGTGTAGGATTGATCTAAAAATCATTCAATCCTGATAAGTATTCATGGAGTTATGAATTTATTTGTGTTATAAGACCATTCGTCAAGGTTGGCCAAAAAACAAATACCCACACATGTGCTCAACGTTTTAGTATAAAAGGAGGTGACTTGATAGTCAATTCCACAGAGACCTCTCTCTTGATTTCTCTCCACTTGTCTTGGGTTTTAGTGGAAGAGAGATCTAGGAGGAGGATGTCCTAGCCGCAGTCTGCCCTAATCTATATGTTGGTCTCTGTATAGTCAAGAAGGAGCCCTAACCTATATGTTGGTCTCTATATAGTCAAGAAGGAGCCCTAACCTATATGCTAGTCTCTACACATTCAAGAAGGAGCCCTATAGTCCTATACGCTAGTCTCTATGCCCTAGACAACGTGGAAGGGCTGCATGGACAACGTGGGATTGGGACTGTGGTTAGGAGGCTACCCTAGATAGTGTGAAATGGATGTATGGACATCGTAGTCTTAGTCGCAGTTTGAAGGGCCAAAGGGACAGCATGGGGAAGCTTAAGGAGCAACGTGGAGGGCTGTGGTAGGAACAACTGATGTAGGTGACAACGGATCTGTTAAGGGAAAGTTTACGGCTTTTTCTAGGTATGTTTAAGAGCAGGAAATGCAAGTAGCTAGGCTGAGGAGAGTAGGAGCAATACGTTGCTGTTTTGGGCACCATTCTGTGGAGGCAACAGCTATAGGATTGATTTTGTGCTTGGCCACAGGCCTAAGCACACAGTTGTGACTGCGTTAAGGGTGTTAAGGGCTGACACACATCCTAAGGAGGCAACATTGCTAGGGAAGAAGCTTGCCGAGGTGGGCCATAGACCTTAAGGGGCTGTTTGTGGACTGATAGATGGGTGTGTAAGGTCTGCCAGATGCCCTAACCAGTCACAATATAAGTAGCAGTGAAGAGTAGTGTTGAAGGGACAATAGTGCTAGTAAATGGCAGCAAAGGCATAATAGGATAGCAGCTATGACATGGCGGCAAAGGCTGCAATAGGACAATAACAAAAGCATGGTGCTGCAAACTCATTGGACAACAGCAAGGTACAACAATGGCACATGGTACAACTGTGGCAGCATGGTGCAACCATGGCACATGGGACAGCAATGGAAACATAAGGTGCAATAGTATGATGAGTGCAACATGGTCATGAGGGCTAGCATAGTGATGATGGGTGCAACATGGTGCAACACGGTGAGGTGCAACATGATGTCGAGATGTAGCACAATGAAAGGTGAAGGAGTCACCTTCGAGAATCAGTTGAAGCAACATGTCTTCAACTGAGTTCAACCATCTCATGTATCATCTTCTTAGAGATGATCTATGCTCTTCTTAGAGATGATCTATGCTCTTATTTAGATAAGTCAAACTGTTGACTTCTATTGTAAATGTATTATCTCTCTCTTTCTCCGTTGAACTATTGAAGAACATATACGAAGAATTGATCAAGGGTTTCCCCACATTGTGGTTTGTCCCTAGCTAGCACAACATCTTGTGTCCTCTTGTCTTGGCTTGTCTTCTGCGATTTATATTTATGTTCTATCTACAATTTACTTTAATGCCGATGTGATTGCTAATCTAGAAAAGATATTGAGATAACTATGAAAATCAAAATAAATTGCTCTAAGCATAGAACATACCTAAACTTAACAATTATGCTTTCACTTAGTGTTAGCATGCATTCATTGTCATATTTGCTTTCAGTTGCTTGTCGCTAAGTCTGGCCAACCTTGGCCCAGACTCTGCCTTCACTGAGACAATATTGCGCAATCCAAGGAAGGAAGGTTCTGTCTTCCTCTCCAGAAATGTGCATTTCTGCCCAGGCACTGCCCTTAAGGATTGTTTTGCACATTTATGATGGACAGTAACTGCTGGTCCAGAAAATTGCGTAATGCAGTCACTAAGCCTACATCCATTACCAGCTAGATTACGCATTGCACAATTCCAGCAGTCAACAGCCAGATTGGAATGTGCATTTCACAATTCTAGCAGTCAGTCAGTCTCCCAGCAGCCCAGATTGTGCCTTGCTCAGTCTTGGCAGTCAGTGTCCCAACCTCTTGGCCAAAATTGCACAACCTTCATGATCAGTCACATAGGTATGTTGCAAGTCAGTTCTCAAGTTCATTTTGGTTTTCGACTGACAGATTGCTTGCCATGTCTCCAGGTATTGCAGGTGTTCAACTGCCTCTTAGCAATGTAGGTACAATGGTTTCAAGAGAGCAGATTCAAAGACATCGTTCGGAGCACACTTGGGGATGTAGTCGTTCAAGTGTCTATGAACTTGCCTACCCATGAAGACATCAAATTGTTCGTAGACGAGGGCAATAGCAGCATCACAATGAGTACCATCATGAATAACAGTTGAAGGTAACATGCCGAATGCAACGAATGCAAGAAGAAGGTTGTTGACAACACAGAGGCGAAACAAACTTGCGAGTCAAGAAGATCCATTGATGATGAAAGAAACTTTGGAGACTCGGACTATGAGGTGACGGCGCAACATGAATATCGCGCGAAGATAGAGAATGGAACAAAGAAGGAGTTGCATGTGCTGAAGCAACAACTCAAGGAAGAACATGAAGCTTCACATACAAACGAATGAGTTGCAGCAGGAACATGAACAATAGTGGGTGAAACATGCACTCATGGATGAAATTTCGCCCGTACAAGTTAAAGATCCATCCCAGTAGCTGGCATGAAGCAGACATGGTGAGCAGTGTTGTTGATCACATGCAAGGGATTCAGCAGCATGCATGTTAGTGTGTGCATGCATGCAATCCAATCCATTCAACACACTCACCAAGGTGAAGACAAGAAGCAAGTCCAACTAGAGCTGAACATGTTGATGCGCATGACCACCATCACACACTTGAAGATCAGCACAGCCACTATGCATCAGTGTGTTGCCAATTTAGTTGAACCCAAACGACCATGTGCATGTTAGCAGACGAGTTGGATGAAGGAGCCAAACCAATGCACCGGTTGCGATGGAGGCAAGAGTTCGCTTCAGCAAGATGTCACGATGGGGTGCATGCACACCATCATGGACAACCAGGCTTGGCATCATCTCACCACCTTAGCCATCGCAAGCATGTCAAAGAGTTGGTCTCATCACAATGGACTGAGCGTCTATGATGTCTTACATGGCTTGCTCAAGTGTAAGTCAATTGTAATGTAACGTCATGTCAAGTGTAAGTCAAGTGTCGATAGTTGGATGTAATAATCATAGAGTAGATGAAGAGTCATGAGGGTAGATGAACTGTGACAAAGGGGGATGTCAAGGGTCACCCCACCCTTTGCTATAAATAGTCCCTCATAACTCATTGTATAGGTTTTTGTGTTGGAAATAATACTGAGAGGGTGGGGGTGAATCAATATTATCACGTTAATAAAACTTTTTCATTTCCATATTCAGATTCATATATGCTACTTCCACAACTTCTTATGATTCAGTTAGATGATCCTTAATGAGTGCATTAGAACATTATCAACCATATTAACAGTAAACAGTGCAATAACATAGAACAGATCATCGTTCACACATAAGTCACACACATGAACACCATGATATAAGGTGGAAACCCAATGTGGGATGAAAACCACCTGCTGCAAGTCATCTCAATCTTCTTCTAATAAGAAAATCCTTTTTACAATATTTTTGTACTGGTGCAGTCTTTATACCAGTACGCAGGCTTCTACCTGTAGAGAGCTACAACCCCCATAGTTCTTGTACTAGTCGATCCATTTACTAGTACGCAGGTTGCTACCTACTATAATGCTCCAACTGCTATTGGAAGGGAGCTACCACCCCCTTAGCTCTTGTACTAGCTAAGATACTAGTACGTAGGTGCCGACCTACAATATTCTTTCCTTCAGGTACCATGTTTCATTAATTTTCATACTGGATACACCTGAAGCACAACACATAATCTGAAAGGCCACGTTTCATCCAATTTTCATACTGGACCCACTAACCTCATTGAAGCACATAATCAATCAATCTTTTGAATCACCCAAACACCAAGATAATATGTGAGATATCAACTAGATCTAGTACATCAGATCACACAAAGATAAGTCATTAAGAGCTTGATCCATTCAACCATAATCATGTTGTTATCAGAACTCAATATCAGTAATCAGACATCAATTATGCACCCAGAACCCTGCAGAATAATCAAATGGTAGTTAAAGCAAATTTCAAGCAGGGTGTGAAACTTCACCACTGGACATCTGCGGGTATCTGCACTTACACCTTCTACTGCTCTGCGGGTATCCGCACATGTGCACACTTCTTCTCTGCGGGTATCCGCACTGCGCCTTTACTCTGTTTTGCGGGTATCCGCGTCTTCACTGTGTTGCACCTGCGGTACTGCGGCTACATACGCATCTGCGCACACTTCTTATCTGCGGGTATCCGCACCTGCACCGCGTCGCACTTGCGGTCCTCCGGGTATAGATAGTTTTTCAGTCTTCAAGCATACCCCAGACTGTCAGATCTACAGATCCGATCATGCGCCATGAAGATATTCAGATCTAGCTATCACTGAGATCTAGCTATCATTCAGATCTAGCAATCTCTCACCAACCGATCACAAGTATTTCAGATCTAGCTCACCTTAAGATATTCAACCCAAAATTACCTAATTCCAAATGATCTCCTTTCCTTTTTATAGGAAAGCTTTTCACAATACCATGGTCCAAAACCATAATAACATAATACCATGAACCCAATACTTGGGATCAATACTTTAGATGCAAAACCATGGACCAAAACCATAGGATCACCATACCACGGACTAGATACCATGGACCGCCATAGGATTCCCAAGTGCGTGTGCTTTTCTTTGCATGGAAGTGTGTGCACTGGGGTCCGCACCTTCTGTTCAGACAACCTGCGGACATGACCGCACTTCTTGTTAGGCTAACCTGCGGGTCCACACTTTTTGAATTGTGTACTTGCGATCCTCTTATTTTCTTCCATTCTGAGAGGCTGATCATTAATCTTTGCTACTGGCCTATTGCACTGAGATCTGTCACCTGTATGAGTTGCCATCAAGGACAACACTTGTCTCATAATGCCAGCAATCTCCCCCTTTGGACTTGATGGCAAAGCTAACTTGTCACATGTAGACTCATCATCTGATTCCTTTGTACTGTCAGTATTCTATCACATCTGGTATCTCTTCTTGTAGATTAATCTGATTATATATATGTGAGATGTTCTTCTATGAGTGGGTTGCCATCAAGTACAACACATGCATCATAACTCCAACAATCTCCCCCTTTGGACTTGATGGCAACAACACCAACTCAATCTCCCCCTTTGACATCAAGGGCAAAGGGCGGACCAATATATGCTCTTTCCTTGATATGCATTCCGTTGTCCATACTCCCCCTGAGTACCTGCTGAAATCTCTGAATGAGCTCCCCCTTTGTATATGACATGGTGCACCAGTCTGTCCATGCTCCTTTTGAGTACATGTTGAGGTCTCTGCTCTGCTAAAGTGTGCTGTGCATGCTCCCCCTGACTGCAAGCAAGGTCTGCAAAAATATGTTCTACAAGAAGAACATGACTTTATACATCATAAATGACCTTCCTATCACCAAAGACTCATACATACATCTATCTCCCATCACAATGGTGATATACCAAAAGTTTACATATGATAACATAAGAGAGTAACATCATTCATCCCAGGCATAGTGGGGAAACCAAGATAGGCCGTTACAAGACCTTGATATGACTGAAATATTTCATCAAATGACTATAATAGATAGAGACACACTATTACATCATGAGTCTTGATATGACCTTTTTGAATGATATACATGACATTCATAACAGAGACCAAACACTTAAATAAGATCATGATAAACATCAGCAACGACACTGTATGATCTGCTCCATAGCATTTGTCACCAGCAACTTGTGTTAGTGCATGAATCATCAAAGTATGTCTGTATCAACAAAATCATTCTATCATATGTGAGAAACACCATAGCCATCCAGATTTGCATGGACCAAGTATCATCAATAGGGAAGATTTGCATCAATCAACATATGCACGAAGCAACCTATCATCATAAAGGTAAGAACTCATCATCATCATATCTCCAACAATGCAACTTTGAATAATCATCCATGTATCCATCCAACAATCCATATATGTGCCAAGAACAACCTGCAATATATGATCTTTATGCATATGGCGACAACAGCATATGAGAGACTCATCATCAAGTGAATTCAAGCTATGTACTTCTTATCCTTATGAAGATCACCATGTAAGCACCATTAGAGAATCAACCACAAATCTGATCTAAATATCAACTATGTAACCCCAAGAATCATCTGAACAACTCATAACCATATCATAGCAAGATGAATCATAAGCATCATCACCAAGGACTATTAACCATAATGCCAACAATGTATTAAAAGCATATGCTCCCCCTCAACTTGTGCCATCTGTTTACTACAGATATCATAAATAAGCAACAAGACATCATCATCATCAAGTTAGGATCAAAACATTCCTAGACATCTTACAAGTATCAAGACATTTCCACACATCCTCAGCAGACTGTAACCGATAGAGCAAATAATGGACTGAATCATATTAGACCCCTTTTCTGAGCCTGTCCCCACTGCTTTTTCCTCATACTGACATATACGCGACTTTGCAATGTCTAACTCGCGTATATACGCGACTTCATTTTATGAAACTTGCGTATGAGATTTAGGACACTGAAGTTGTACACATTCAGCTCCCCCTGAGTCTGTTATGTTTGTATGTTGTGTTGTGCCGCCTCTTTCTAACTATGCATCTTTCTTCTTCCACATCTTCAAGTGTGATGATGATGTTTTCTCCTTTTGGTATGGCAAGAAAAACATAGTCCTTGTGTTGTGCGGTAGCAGGGGAAAATGTTTCTCCTCTTGTTCGAGAGGGAAATAAAGCTATCATAGTCTAGGTCTCAGAGATAGCAGTAGGGATAGCTACTGGGATCACAAAGCTACGGGATGACAACTGGACAGGGTAATGCAGAGGTGGTTGCCCGAGATGTAGATGGGATCCCGAAGTGGACCCTTAGTAATCCAAATCGTTCGTGGTCAATAGAAGGGGTGGGGGAAGAAGCGAAAGTTATATTAGGTGGAAGGGTTGAAATGTGGCTCGTCTAAGCCCCTGGGCATTTTGAAATCCAAACTGCCTCTTTCACTGCGGGATCTACCGCTACTTTCTCTTGGTACCCATACTTTGTTCCTGCATTCCTTAGCTATATGTCCAAGCTTGTTACATGTGTAACATCTTATATGTTTCATATTTCTTCTATAGCAATCAACAGCTCTGTGACCAAACATATT
>APFE030036099.1:37677-65045 GCA_000404065.3 Pinus taeda
CCCCCTTTGGACTTGATGGCAACAACACCAAATCACTCTCCCCTTTGACATCAAGGGCAAAGGGTTATGCTCCCCCTAAGAACATGCTCTCCTTGACTATAAACCAGATCTGCTGAAGTCTCTGAATGAACTCCCCCTTTGTATATGCCATGGTGCTCCAATCTGATAATGCTCTTTCTGAGAACAAACTGAGATGTCTGCTCTGCTATATAGTGTTGTTCATGCTCAAGTTCCCCCTGACTGCAAAAAGATGTTCTACAAGACGAACATGACTCTATATATCATAAATGACCTTCCTATCACCAAAAGACTCAATACATACATCCATCACCCATCATAATGGTGATACACCAAAAGTTTACATATGATAACATTATTCATCCCAAGTATAGTGGGGAAACCAACATAGGTCGTTACATGACCTGAAGAGATGACTGCAATAGAGACACACTATTACATCATGAGAAAAGACCAATCACCTAAGATAAATATCAACAACAACACTGTATGATTTGCTCCATAGCATCTGTCACCAACAACTTGTATTAATGCATGAATCATCAAGGTATGTCCGTATCAACTCATCCTTTTGAATAGAATTCTGTATATACATAATCATTCTATCATATGTGAGAAACACCATAGCCATCCAGATCTGCATGGACCAAGTATCATCAATTGGGAATATCTGCATCAATCAACATATGTACGAAACAACCTATCATCATATAGGTAAGAACTCATCATCGTCATATCTCCAACAATGCAACTTTGAATAATCATCCATGTATCCAGCCAACAATCCTCATCCATATGTGTGCTAAGAACAATAGGAATCTGGCATCATAACTGTGATATATGATCTTTATGCATATGGTGACAATAGCATATGAGTGATTCATCATCAAGTGAATTCAAGCTATGTACTTCTCCTTATCCTTATGAAGATCACCATGTAAGCACCATTAGAGAATCAACCACAAATCTGATCTAAATATCAACTATGTAACCCCAAGAATCATCTGAACAGCTCAACCATATCATAGCAAGATGAATCATTTATCCATATAAGCATCATCACCAAGGACTATTAACCATAATGCCAACAATGCATTAAAAGCATATGCTCCCCCTAAACCTGTGCCATCATGTTTACTGGCAGATCTGATCATGCATATCAGCAAGAAGAATCAAGATATCATCATTAGAAACAAAACACTTCTAACAATCATTTCCACACATCATCAACAAATTGTAACGATTATCAAACAACGCAAATAAATCGAATCATAACTGATCCTTTTCCTGAACCTGTCCCTACTGCCTTTCCTCAACCAATCATATACGCGACTATGCCATAACCAACTCGCGTATATGCGTGACTTCTCTTTAAGAATCTTGCATATGAGATTTAGGACACTGAAGTTTTACACTTCCAGTTCCCTCTGATTATGTTATGTCTATATGTTGTGCTGTGCCGCCTCTTTCTGACTGTACTTCTTTCTTCTTCCACATCTTCAAGTGTGATGATGATGTTTTCTCCTTTTGGTATGGTGCCCATATTTTGTTCCTGCATTCCTTTGCTATATGTCCAAGCTTGTTACAAGTGTAACATCTTACATGTCTCATATTTCTTATATAGCAATCAATAGCTCTGTGACCAAACATATTGCAAGCAAAGAAATATCCACTAAAGTACCTTGAATGAGATGATCTTTCTGCATGATGGTCTTGAAACCTTCTTCTTCTACATTTGGCTGCAACATGCCCAAGATTATGACATACATAACATTCAACATTATTCATAGGAGGAGTAAAAGATTTTCTTTGAGGAAATTCTTTCCTTGCTTGATGATGAGATTGACCTTTTATCTCCTTGTTGAGCATTTCACATTTTGTATTAGAGTTCTTTGTCTTACTTTGTGAACTAGATTCACCTTCAACAAATTCATGAAAACTAAGACCAGATTTGATGGCAAGAGATCTTTGACTACTAAGAATATCATCCAAGATTTTAGTACTATCTTGAAATCGTAAGAGCTTATCCTTTTCTTCTAATTTATCTTTTAGAATATTTACCTCAACTTGATGTTGCTCTTCCTTTTCAAGATATTGCTTCTTCACGTTCTCTTCAGCATTTCTTTCTTCTTCTAACGGACGTCTTAGATTGAGAAACTCCTTTTCTTGTTCTTCATTCACATCCTGCAGCATTTGAAAAACTCTGGAGACATATTCCAGCTGTGCTTTTAAACTGATGACTTTGTTTTCCTGTTTTTCAATAGCTTGGAGTAGATATTTATTCTGCTTCTTGGCTTCTTCAAGTTCTTCCTTTAGTGAGAGGGTCGTAGCTTCAAGACTTTCATAATCACTGGATCTATCTCTGAGATTCTTGATTGTTGTGTTCTTTTCATTGACTTCTTTTCTTAGAGATGTGACTTCATCATGAAACTTTTGATTTTTGTCCCTGAAAAACTTCCTTATCTTGCTTTCTTCCTCTTGTTGGTCTTTTAGCAACTTTAGATATTTGGCCTTGAATAACTCTAGATTGGCTTTCAGTTTGGTAGCTTCTTCTTTGGAGTCAGATTTCCTTTTGTTCAATAGATCTTGTTGATCTCTAATTTTGTCTGTCAGCCTTTTAAATTCTGCCTCTATTTGATATCTTTCTTGTTCACCCATAAGAGCAAGTTCAGTTGTTTCGCTATCAATTTCATCTCTTTCATATGGAAAGATAGTTGGAACATCAGAGGATAGCAAATTCATACCTGATAGTTCATCTACATCTGATTCTGAATCTGAAGAGCTTCTTATGCTTAATCCCCAATCGATTCTCCCACTGTCATAGTTCTTCTGAGATGTCTTCTTCTTCTTCGGTGCTTTCTTCTTAAGCTTCTTTCCCATTGTTCCACGGATCTCCTTCAAGCGATCAAGCTTCTACCAAAGGACCTGCTCTGATACCAATTGTTGGAAATTATACTGAGAGGGGGGGGTGAATCAGTATTATCACGTTAATAAAACTTTTTCATTTCCATATTCATATTCATATATGCTACTTCCACAACTTCTTATGATTCAGTTAGATGATCCTTAATGAGTGCATTAGAACATTATCAACCATATTAACAGTAAACAAGTGCAGTAAAATAGAACAGATCATCACACATAAGTCACACACATGAACACCATGATATAAGGTGGAAACCCAATGTGGGTGAAAACCACCTCCTGCAAGTCATCTCAATCTTCTTCTTAATAAGAAAATCCTTTTACAATATTTCTGTATTGGTGCAGTCTTATACCAGTGTGCGGGCTTCTACCTGCAGAGAGTTACAACCCCCATAGTTCTTGTACTAGCCGATCCATTTACTAGTACACAGGCTGCTACCTGCTACAATGCTCCAAAGATTTCAACTGCTACTAGAAGGGAGCTACCAACCCCTTAGCTCTTGTACTAGCTAAGATACTAGTATGTAGGCGCCGACCTACAATATTCTCACCTTCGGTTACCACGTTTCATTAATTTTCATATTGGATACACCTGAAGCACAACACATAATCTGAAAGGCCACGTTTCATCCAATTTTCATACTGGACCCATTAACCTCATTGAAGCACATAATCAATCAATCTTTTGAATCACCCAAACACCAAGATAATATGTGAGATATCAACTAGATCTAGTACATCAGATCACACAAAGATAAGTCATTAAGAGCTTGATCCATTCAACCATAATCATGCTGTTATCAGAACTCAATATCAGTAACCAAACATCAATTATGCACCCAGAACCCTGTAGAATAATCAAATGGTAGTTAAAGCAAATTTCAAGCAGGGTCCGCAACTTCACCACTGGACATCTGCAGGTATCCGCACTTACGCCTTCTGCTGCTTTGCGGGTATCCGCACCTATGCACACTTCTTCTCTGCGGGTATCTGCACTGCGCCTTTACTCTGTTCTGCGGGTATCCGTGTCTTCACCGTGTTGCACCTGCGGTCCTGCGGCTACATACGTATCTGCGCACACTTCTTCTCTGCGGGTATCCGCCCCTGCACCGCGTCGCACTTGCGGTCCTCCGGGTATAGATAGTTTTTCAGTCTTCAAGCATACCCTAGACTGTCAGATCTACAGATCCGATCATGCGCCATGAAGATATTCAGATCTAGCTATCACTGAGATCTAGCTATCATTCAAATTTAGCAATCTGTCACCAACCGATCACAAGTATTTCCGATCTAGCTCACCTTAAGATATTCAACCCAAAATTACTTAATTCCAAATGATCTCCTTTCCTTTTTATAGACAAGCTTTTCACAATACCATGGTCCAAAACTATAATAACATAATACCATGAACCCAATACTTGGGATCAATACTTTAGATGCAAAACCATGGACCAAAACCATAGGATCACCATACCACGGACTAGATACCATGGATCACCATAGGATTCCCAAGTGTGTGCGCTTTTCTCTGCATGGAAGTGTGTGCACTAGGGTTCGCACCTTCTGTTCAGACAACCTGCGGACATGACCGCACTTCTTGTTAGGCTAACCTGCGGGTCCGCACCTTTTGAACTGTGTACCTGCGATCCTCTTATTTTCTTCCATTCTGAGACGCTGATCATCAATCTTTGCTACTGGCCTATTGCACTGAGATCTGTCACCTGTATGAGTTGCCATCAAGGACAACACTTGTCTCATAATGCCAACAATCTCCCCCTTTGGACTTGATGGCAAAGCTAACTTGTCACATGTAGACTCATCATCTGATTCCTTTGTACTGTCAATATTCTATCACATCTGGTATCTCTTCTTGTAGATTCATCTGATTATATATATGTGAGATGTTCTTCTATGAGTGGGTTGCCATTAAGTACAACACATGCATCATAATGCCAACATTTTGGTCTGCCAAGCTTCTGATAAGACTATCTTGGAGAGAGCTTGGACAATATTGTAACGTGACATGGCTTCTCCACTGCACGAAGCTAGGACATATCTTTGGAGGAGCAGGTGGATGTGGCTGTAAGAGTAGATGAAGAGTCATGAGGGTAGATGAATTGTCACAAAGGGGGATGTCAAGGGTCACCCCACCCTTTGTTATAAATAGTCCTTCATAACTCATTGTATAGGTTTTTGGTTTGCCAAGCTTCTGATAAGACTATCTTGGAGAGAGCTTGGACATTATTGTAACACGCCATGGCTTCTCCACTACACGAAGCTAGTACATATCTTTGGAGGAGCAGGTGGATGTGGCTGTAACGTTCCACTATTGGAGCTAGTGGTTGGACATGGTTGTATTGTATGACTGGAACTTACACAACTTTATGTAATAAGAGCCAACATGTTTCATGCATATGTTGTATTGTATTCCAACTATCTTGTTTACTCTAAATGGCATATGTATTTGCTTTCTTACGCATGCATGTATGGACTATTTTGTATGCATATGTATGAATCTTTCTAAAATATGTTGTTGGTTTAACCATCACTTTGGATTGCCAGCTAACTTGCTTTCCAGCTTGTGATGCATCCTCGCTTGTGCGTTCCCTTCCCATCCGAGTACTATTACAGGTTGCCAAGGGGCACACTCATCTCAACCCTCATGTGTTAGAACCTCTCATGCACCTTCCTTGACTCACTATAGTTATAACACCCTTGCTACTAATAGAGTTATCTTACTTGTCTCTATGCGAAATCGTGGTCAAGACATTACCATACGACCCACTGCTAGGAATCCTACACCAAATGGTCTGAGGTCTAATTGGGACTTCTTACCTGGGAGATGCCCTGACATGTTGGCAGGTCCAACACTGTCAACATTTCTGGCACTAGCTGGAGGGCCAAATTACAAGTTGTGTCCTCTCATCCAGTTTTGAGCCTTTGCATATCTTTCATGGATTCTTGCACTCTTCTCCCTCCTCTATGTTTTTCGAATCATGAAGATATCACTATCA
This sequence comes from Pinus taeda, assembly GCA_000404065.3. Lineage (NCBI taxonomy): Eukaryota > Viridiplantae > Streptophyta > Pinopsida > Pinales > Pinaceae > Pinus > Pinus taeda. Next base: position 43,635 of record APFE030036099.1, read on the forward strand.
CGAGGGAGTTTTTTGATCTCTTATCCACTTACACATATGATGGTGAAGGCGAAGTGGCTTGCCCTGAGTACTTACATGACTTTATTTCCATGCTTCATGAGGAAGATGAGTGTTTTGACGAATAGGCCAGCTTGCTCCTTGCATACACATTTCACAAATCTCCACTTCGATGGTTGTGCAGCCTACTGGCTGACATCGTGCACTCACTTGAGCACTTTTGTGATGTCATTGAAGACACTTTCTATCATTTGATCTAGACCATCTTAACCGAAAACTATTGCAGCAACGGAAGGCTCCGCATGAATCAATTATGGATTTTTGGTAGCGCTTCCATGACTTGTAGTTTCATGCTCCGAGGAGCCAGATGAAATTTGCTTATCTTTGGGGTCGGTTCAAGTATTGCCTTAAGAAATCAACTTGTCCCAAGAAGAAGCTTGAAATCAAGCCTCGCTAAACATTCTTCATTGATGGAGCTGTGCAATCTCATGTGGATGAGGCTGCTACCTTGACTGGCTGTCCACCATCCCCTCATTCAACAACTCCACCACTGCTGAGTGATGTTGAAGATCATGCTCACTCACTTGTTCAGCTTGCACATCCTCCCAACATCACTTCACTCAATTTTTGCACAATGTTGTTTGTGATTCCCTCGAGTTCCCATATGTGTTATGTTCCATGACCCCCCTCTTTGCACACAAGTGTTCCTCCAGATGATACTGTCTTGCGTTCTTCCATTCTGGACTCTTCACTTGATGTGAACAAGGAACAAGCCACTAACGGAGTTGGTGTTGCACAACCAACATGCATTGTCATTCATGAAGAGTATGAGTGGGAGCTTGAGCATCAACACTCAGCGAAGGATGACTCCCTTCCGTTCGAGCCCCCTCCATTCTTTCCTAACATCTTTGGTGAACCCACCATCCATGATTTCGCATGTGTGTCTTCATCCATAGATGCACCCATTATTGATCACTCGTAGGACTCACTGAATGTTGATCCGTTCTTCAACAATGGAGAGGATAAGTTATTCATTGAAAATCCACTTGATCTTTCATTTGTCTTTTCTAGAAGCACAGAGGATGAGTTTGTTTTCTTTTTATCTACCCGTCTGTTTGATTTCATCTGATAATGGATGTTGATGAAATCATTGATTTTTCTGATCATGATGGTTGTGATCCATTTACTCCCATATTTGATCACGATCATGACTCTATCACAGTTGATCTTTTGAAGCCACTGGTTCATGATGATCTACCTGATGATGAAGTTGAAACGCCTAACACTGTCAAGGAACTTCATCCCGAGCTGATGGTTATGTCAGGCCCTCGCTCTCTTGGCGTTAGTCTGACTTTTGATCATGAAATTGTTCAATCACCCAAGGATCCTCATCACTCATCTATATGCTTTGTAGATCTATCTCACACATAGATCATACTTCCTCCACTTGAACTACATGATCCCATCGCTCATGCATTGGAGGAATATTACATTGCAAGCATTCATTCGCGATGCAAGTTATCTTTGTTTATTTCGTTTTCTTGCATGTCACAGTCAAGAGTGTGCTTATGCTTCAAAGTTGCATGCAATGTCACACAACACCATGATAAGTCCACGGACTGGTCATCATCTGCTTGCACTCACTTATGTCCTATGGAAACTTTGAAACACAAAGTGTGGTTTTCTTCATTGTTATATCTTTCTTTCTTGCTAGTTAGCACAACTGGGTTACTCGCAGATTGAGCCTTCACCAACATGGGTCAACCAATGCACCGATGGGTGCATTGAAAATATCACTTCACATGATTGGGCGCATGCACCGTTAGTGTAGGAGTAGGAGTAGTGTTTGCTTTCAGTTGTTTTCTTGCATGCTTGTTTGCTTACTCGCTTTGTTTGTTTGTTTGATTTTCTTTCTTGTTTGGTCACTTGCTTTGCTTTTGCTTTTTCTTTTGCTCTTGCTTTTCTTTGTTGTTTGTCAGTTCGCTTGTTTTGTTCGTAGGTTAGCTTCGCATGAAACCATGTATGAATCTTGAAATGAACAGGGTAAAGTACAATGGAGCTTGTACAACTACCACTACTTGGTTATCTATCATTTTGCTTTTGTATGAAGAACTTGTTACTTTTAGTCCATGATGTGTTGAAGGAAAGTACGTATTGTTCAAAGTGAACCTTGGTGAAAACATAATGCTTGCATGCTAACTAGTGTCACCTTCTCTAGTCGGTTGTTTTTGGGTTAACCCTTGTCAGCTTAGTTAAGTAGAGTAAGGTGAGGTGGAAAATCTTAATAGGCATGTCAAAGGTATAATAAAATACTTCTTTGCTGGAACAACCTCTTTTGCTCTCAATAAGTCGGGATCCATCTTTCGCCTCTGAAATGAATAAGTGCTATGCACAGTTACAAAAATGAGAAAAAGTGAAAAAAGTTTGAAAAAATGAAAAATGAATAAGGCGAAAGAAGAGAAAGGCTTCCTACGCAGAGAGGTGATGCAAGTAACTCTGCCAGGGTACTAACCAGGTTCGCTGGCAGCGGAGACATGCTTGTGTTCCTATGTGGCTTTGTTGGGGTACTGTTTAGGCCTGCTGGAAACGGAGCAACACTAGAGATGAAACTAAGACTTTGAAAACTATAATTTCTTGTGCATCAATATACCCCTCAACCCCAATCGAAACAACGGTGTTTCTTTGGCTTGGAATGTGTGTGAATCGACCAAGAGCTTGGCAGATACTACATCTTACAATAACGCTAGTGTGAAACCAAGATGATTTGAGAACTTAACAATATTTCCGCAGGTGTTAGACTTGTTTTTCATGAACAAGGTCCATTTAGAGAGTTGGAGTTCTACCAGTGTGTCGCCAAGTGTTGTAGCAACTACAACCACCCTAAATTTTTTTGCCTTAGCTTCATTTTGGAGCCTCCCTACCAACTTTTCACAGCAGCCTGTCTTGTTACGTCAAGTTCACAAGCTTCAATGTTTTTCTTGCACAAAGGCAGTGTGTCGATCAAAGATTGATGCACTCCCCTCACAGGTTGATCACCTAGACTTGATCCAATTGTAGGCTGAGCAGCTACCCCAAGAAATTGCGCATTTCTAAAGGGTAACCAACATTCCCTCCAGAAATTGCGCAATCCTGTCTGGCAGCCCGCTGAGCTCCAGAATTGTGCAGTTCTGCCAGTCAACACTCACAATGAAAATTGCGCAATTTTCCCCAGCAGGGTTGCTCATCCTAGAATTTGTGCAAATCTAGGCAGTAGTCAGCTGCTCTGCCTAGATATTACGCAAATATCTTCGGCAGCTCCCAGCCATAAATGCGCATTTTCTCCCAAGCAGTTGAGAAAACTCTTGCATGTGCAACTAAGTTGACCGGTTCCCTCCGGGACCATGCAAAACAGACTTGCATGCATGGGTTGCTTCTCCCAAGGTAGCATGAAAAGGCATCCCTTGATTCAGGGACCTACTTTTAGTAGTTGGAGGTGATATGCAAGGGTCATTTCAGAAGCCTCCCACCAAGTGTTACTTTCCCTAGATTTGTGGCATGCGCGTCAGAACTTTGATGTTATCAAAACTCATCAACCGAACATTGCAGAGCTCATTCCTCACATCAACCCTGTAGCTCTGACATCCCACATCACTTCTAGGATTTTTTGACCCATTCAAATCAACTGTTTTGGGGTAAGCTTGCCTTCCATGCCTTGTGTTGCATTTCTGTCACTTTTTGTGTATTCGCTTATGTGAGTAATGTTTACTTGATTTCTTTGAGCGCTTGTTGTCATTTATATGTATTCTAGCTTGTCCTAGCAAGGTTTCAATTTTCCTTGCTATCTCACTACTGTCGCATGCATGAAACTGTTTTGCACAGACAGTCGTTGAGTCGGTGAATCGCTTCACCCACATGCATGTTGATATGTTTACTGAATCTTTCATTCAATGTTTGCATGCATGATCAATCACTTCTACTTTCACTTAGTGTCACCATGCATTCACTATCATATTTGCTTTCAGTTTCCCGTCGGTGAGTCTGGCCAACCTTGGCCCGAACTCTGCCTTCATTGAGGCAACATTGCGCAATCCAGGGAAGGAAGGTTTTGTCTTCCTCTCTAGAAATGCGCATTTCTAAGGGACAGTGACTACTGGACCAAAAAATTGTGCAATGCAGTCACTGAGCCTGCAACCATTGCCAACTGAGATTGTGCATTGTGCAATTCCATCAGCCAGTAGCTAGACTGGATTGTGCATTGCGTAGTTCCAGCAGTCAGTTAGTCTCCCAGGAGCCCAGACTATGCCTTGCGCAGTCTTGGTAGTCAGTCTCCCGACCTCCCAGCTGAAATTGTGCAACCTTCATGATCAATAACACAAGTATGTTGCAAGTCAGTTCTCAAGTTCGTTTTGGTTTTCAATTGAAAGATTGCTTACCATGAGTGTTGCCATGTCTCCAAGTATTGCAGTTGTTCATCTGTCCCTCAGAAGTGCATGTACAATGGTTTCAAGAGAGAAGAGTCGAAGACACCATTCAGAGCACACTTGGGAATGCAGTCGGTCAAGTGTCTATGAACTTGCCTACCCATGAAGACATCAAGTTGTTCGTAGACGAGGGCAACAAGATATGACAACAGAAACATCACAAAGAGTAGCATCATGAACAACAGCTGAAGATAGCATGCCGAATGCAATGAATGCAAGAGGAAGGTTGCTGACAACACAAAGGTGGAACAAAGTTGTGAGCTCAAGTAGATCCATTGATGATGAAAATAACTTTGGATACTCGAGCTATTAGGTGATGACATGACATGAAGATCGTGTGAAGACAGAGAATGGAACAAAGGAGTTGCATGTGCTGAAGAAACAACTCAAGGAAGAGCATGAAGTTGCACAGATAAATGAATGAGTTGCAGCAGGAATAGGAACATCAATGGGCACAACATGCACTCATGGATGAAACTGCGCCCATACAAGTTAAATATCCATCCCAGCAGCTGGCACGGAGCATACATGGTGAGCAGTGTTGTTGATTGCATGCAAGGGATTCAGCAGCATGCATGTCAGTGTGTGCATGCATGTGATCCAACCCATTCAACACACTCACCAAGGCAAAGACAAGAAGAAAGTCCAATTGCGTTGAACATGTACTTCGGCAAGTTGATGCGCATTACCACCAACACACACTTGAATATCAGCACAGACATTATGCATCAGTTTGTTTTCGATTCAATTGCACCCAGATGACCATGTGCATGTTAATAGACGAGTTGGATGGAGGAGCTGAACCATGCACCGGTTGCAATGGAGGCAAGAGTTCACTTCAGCAAGATGTCACGATGGGGTGCATGCACGCCATCACGAACGACCAAGCTTGGCATCAACTCACGACCTTCACCATCACAAGCATGTCAAAGAATTGGTCTCATCACAACGGACCGAGCGTTAGTGATGCCTTGCATGGCTTGCTCAAGTCATGTTGTCTCACATGAGTACATGTGAATTATAATGTAACGTCATGTCAAGTGTAAGTCAAGTGTCGATAGTTGGATGTAACAGTCATAGAGTAGATGAATAGTCATGAGGGTAGATGAACTGTCACAAAGGGGGATGTCAAGGGTCACCCCACCCTTTGCTATAAATAGTCCCTCATAGCTCATTGTATAGGTTTTTGGTCAACCAAGCTTCTGATAAGACTATCTTGGAGAGAGCTTGGAGAGTATTGTAACACGCATTGGCTTCTCCACTGCACGGAGCTAGTACATCTCTTTGGAGGAGCATGTAAATGTGGCTATAACGTTCCACTATTGGAGCTAGTGGTTGGACATGGATGTATTATATGACTAAAACTTACATTTCTTTATATAATAAGAGCCAACACGTTTCATGCATATGTTGTATTGTATTCGAGCTATCTTTTTTACTCTAAATGGCATAGGTATTTTCTTTCTTACACATGCATGTATGGACTATTATGTATGAGTATGTATGAATCTTTCTAAAATATGTTGTTGGTTTAAGCATCACTTTGGATTGCCAGCTAACTTGCTTTCCAGCTTGTGATGCATCTTTGCTCGTGTGTTCCCTTCCCATCTGAGTAATATTACAGTTTGCCAATGGGTGCATTCATTTCAACCCTCATGTGTTAGAATCTCTCATGCACCTTTCCTGACTCATTACAGCTGTCACACCCTTGCTACCAACAAAGTTATCTTACTTGCCTCTGTGCGAAATTGAGGTTAGGGCATTACCATACGACCCACTGTTGGGACTTCTACATCAAACGGTTTGAGGTCTAATTGGGACTTCTTATCAGGGAGATCCCCTAACATGTTGGTGTGTCCAACACCATCAACATAATTATATGACATGGATTGTGGAATGATCTAATTGTGTGGATCAATGTTTCTCTTGGTATAAATTTTATATAAATTATACTATCCTAAATAAAGTTGCACCTTTGCTATAAGGTCTCTCAAAAATTTCTCATAGTGGTGAGTGAAGGATCTATGACTCTTTCTCCATTTGCAAACATAACTTATGATCTATTGTTTCCATTGGGTACCTGTGTCATTGACATAATATTTTTAGTTTCATAATGAAATTGAATACTTGTCTTATGCCTAATGCATGGTTAATTGGGTAAGACTTATTTATCATTTTCCAAGCATAACCTTGAATAAGAACACTTGTCTAAATTTAAGCTCATTCATAACTTGTTCATAAGTAAAGATTTTATCTACTTACTCACATGGACAAACTCTCTTTGTATCCTGGAGAGTTGGAAATTTCATTTGTTAAAGTCTTAGTCAAGCCAAGTTAAAAGAGCTTCCCTCCATTACTACACAACTTAACTTAGCTTGACCTTTAGGGACTCCCCCTTTGATTAGGATCCTTTTCCTATAGTCTAAAGAGTGAGGCAAGACAATTCATTGAGCTGATAGTGGATAGCTTGCCTAAGATTTTTCTATAGGCTCTCCCAATGGGTTAAGACTTTTCCTTCTGAGAGAGAGAATTTGAGCATCAATAGGGCCTTGCAAGTTAATTCCTCTCAATTTTTCCACCTAAATGTACCAATATATATTACACTGATCCATTCTCGATTAGTGTGTGGTTTAGGTGTATTGATTATGTATATTAGTAGGTCATTTTTATGTAGGTGCATCATTTACGTGCATGAGTACATTGCTTATGTGTGTGAATGTGTCCCTTTTGTGTCAGTGTGTCATGTATGTGTAGAAGTGCATTTTTTATGTATGAATATATTGTATTAGTGTGTGTTTGGGTTAGGTGAAAGTATGTTTCTTGTGTTTCTCATAAGGAAATAAATACATAAATGATACACTCGCACCTAACAAAATCACTCACACACATAAGAAATTTTCATAAATATAAATTATGTGTGGGTTTTCCAATCACACACATAAGTGACTCATTCACACACATGAGTGATGCGGTCATGCATATAAACAATACATCCATCTCACAAAAGTTGCACACATACACACAAGTGGCATACTTATAAACAACACAAATGCATGAGGATGTCACTTAGATGTGTGTGAGATAAATCATAAATCATGTTTCTAAAATATAAAAGAAAACATGAATCTTGTTTGTTAGTTGAACAATTTACCCATTCCCTAAATAAACTAACAAACCATCTTCTTAATTATTTATGTAATGCTAATTTATATTTATTTTGAGTTAATAAAATTATATTTAATTATTAAACAATAATAATGGTAATCTAGTTTTTGTCATTTTTCAAAGACTAGTTAGAAGCATCCCTTAATATTCCTTTTGGGGTTGACCTTTCCCCCATAAATATGTGGGATTGGTTCTTTGGTAGATTACAACGTAAGCTTCTTGTTTGGTTGTACAAAGATCTTCCTTTTTCTAGTAAGCTGATAGAGGTGAGTAGAATTTTTTAGGCCTCTCATATTTACTATGTATCATGTTGGCTCCCCATCATGACTCAGTTCCACTTACTCGAGTAGATTCTATGCTCTTATTTATGGGTCGTGGTACCCATCAAAATAGGTGACCCTTAGGACAAACTTTTCTCCTATTCACCTCATCTAGTCGGCAACCAGTAGCCCTAGAAAGCCACCTTATAGACGATGTGACATGTTATTCATATCTTTTCCACCTACATCAGTCATATGTCCCCTCGCCCATTTGTCAAGATCACATGTTGGAAGGTGGGATTTTGGTCAAAAGGTACTTTATTGATTTTTCATCTAGGTGCTTATGCTTGTTTGTATTTTAGGAATGTGGCATGGATTTTTGAGTAACTTGGAAGGAAGAAGGGTCTTGGCCATAGTCTTGTTCCCTCACCTTAAATGGCGGGTTAATTTTCTTTCCTATCCCAACAAGACTGCCTTTAATGGCTTATTACTTTAGGAAGGAGCACTACTTAGGAATCCATGATTGGGACAGGGTGTCCCATATATCCCTACCTTTCTTATCACTCCCTTGCATACATTACATTCCCTTATTCCACCTTCCTACTCTAGGTCCACTTGACTATGCATCCACTAGGATCTAGCACACCCGCTCCCCTTTTCCACATATTTGGTTCAGGCTTGGAAATGTTGCCCTGGGAGGTTGATGTAGCTAAAAGAAAATGGAAAGAGCATATAATGGCCACAAGCAAGAAACGAAAGAAATAAAATTATAAAAATGCAAAATATGGTCAAGACATTAATATTATCACATGGGAAAAAGAAAAACATGAGCTCTAACCCTTATCATTATCTCCATCACCCAGTTCTTGGGGCAAATGCTTCCCTATCACATCATAAAAAGAAACCCTTGGTGAGCAATGAATTGCCCAGCCACTAAGGGTTAACCACTTCGTTGCATCATTCAAAGCATGCTCTCATTTCTTAGAGCTTCAAGCATCAATATAAAGAAAAAAAAACAAAAGAAAATAAGAGGGGTGGAAAAACAAAGGTCGGGGTAACTCATGCAACCATGATTGCTCCCTCCTCACATCGGTATGCCCAATATATGGAATTACTCATTATTTCTAACCCTTTGACCATGGCATTTTGACTTAATACCTCTTCTGCCCTTTTGTTCCACCATTATTCACATGAAACCTGTCGATTGAAGGGAGGACTTAGGAGATGTCACTTCAATTTGGGGGTTAGAAACACCTAATAGGGTCATATGTTAACCACTCCTACCTAGAGAGGTAACTTTTTTACATGACTATGCCCCAATTTTGGAACAGAAACCTTATATGAAATGTCACATTTCCCATTACTTGCAAGTTTGGTTCACTTAGATGCAAAAAAGAATAAATGTACTTAACGTCATAAGTTGCAACACTAAATATTGTGTGATTGGCAGGTGCTTTCATTATGGGTTGGGTAACTTAATTAGGGCCTATGTCCACTAGAGGATCATATTGACACCCACAGGTGACGCATTGAGAGCCATGGGTCCCCAGACATTCATAGAGCATCAATTACATTCATGGGCATATTTATCACCCAAAGCTTCTACACTTTGCTCTATATTATTCATGGGATGATGCACTAGGACCAATTTTCACCTAGTTGGCTTAGCACATGCACATGGTGTGGCCGTTGATCTGAGATCCAGATGAGGTTTGTCGTCTTCATTGAGACATGGTTGGGATAACACCATCTTCAATACCCTCAATTTTGGAGTAGAGACAAAGATTCATGCACATGGAAACCCATGAGACTAGTTTTGTGCCCCAAACCCACATTTGGGGGCCAATGGATAATTTGCACCAAGACAAAGGGGCCAACCCATCCATCATGGTTTTATAGGCCCTCTACATCACACATCACACAATTTTGCATCAATTCCTTCCCTCCAGAGGCCTATGCATGCATGACGTTAGCATTTCGACCATCATTTAGGATATTTTATCATTTATTGCATTAATTACTTGGTGGTCTTGTGACCTAGAGGTGTTTTTAGCCCATCACTTTATGATTTTAGGGGATTTAATGCATAATTAAATTTAGTAGTTCATGTATATATTTTTTATCACTCATTTGTGATCAAATCATCGTAAAACTTGTGAATTCATACCTCTTAAAGAATTCACACTTACTTCTTGTGGGTGATTTTGGAGATACTTGGATGCATTTTGATATATGCTAATTTTGGAATTTTTGGGAGCTATTTCTTGGTATAACAGAAGGATATATTGCATGTTATCTTGTAAGTGGAACCTTTTGATGAATATATTTTTCTTGAATGTCTAATGCATGGATCTAATGATTGTAGGTTGAAATTATGTGCGCTAATTTTTCGAAGATCAATTTATTGAAGAATAATTAGATGAATGTTATATGCATTTCGCATTGTAACATGTAATGAATGTTCCTAGTGGAGTACCTATTGTTATTTTCCATCAAAATCCATTACTCCATTAAGTGGGTAATTGTTGAAATTTTGATGACTAGGGCATCAAATTTCGACCTCCTTTTATTAAATGTCCTAGACTCCATATCCTCATAGGACAAGGCACTAGTCCTATCACTTAGTGATCATCTTGAAATTTCCTCCATAAGTTTATCTCCTTAAATTCGGTCCTTTTAAGGCTAGGAAGAAAAACTAGGGCTTAGAGTGAGATTTTATGGAGGAGGCTTTTTGATGGTTTGTGAGCCTAAACATCAAGAGGTAGGTCTTGGCTACATTACCTATCATTTCAGTGGGCATCCACTCAAATTTTATCAATAAAATATATTACCCTTTGTATTTCCTTAAGAGGGAAACTTTAGTTTCTTCTCCCTCAACTTGATGAATTTCTTGAAGATTTCATGATCCTTGTAATTGTTGGAATCCATCACAGGAAACATTTTCTCTTTGGTGTTGACCTTTGGAACTCCTGTTATCATCAATTACATCAAGCCCTAGGTCTTGCACCTATGCTTTCTAGGCCTTTTCATTGAGATCAAATTTCTTCATTAAATAAGCCTTTGAACTTATATTGTGTCTCTCCATTGAATGAGCCCTAGTGAGATAATCTTATACCTTATTTATAGCCTATCTATCTTAGAATTGATCTCTTCCTCTCTTACCAGGACTCCTCCCAATAGTGAAAATCTGTAAAGAGCGGGTGGCTTTGGTTGAGGTGATAATGGGCCTCTACACCATTGTTAGCACTATGTCTACCATTTGCCTTATAGGATTTCCTTCTCCAAGGCCTGCTATATTTTGTGGGACCATTTTTATGTTGTTGACGGGGACACGTTTGGTGACTCCATTAGAAGAATGAAGCCCTAGTTCTTCATTGAATTTCAATATTCCAATGCTTGTAAGGTGAAGAAAACATTCTTCTAGGCACCTAGAATTCACCTTGGCAACTTCGCATCTAGTTGTTATGTAAGGTTCAAAGAAATGGCTCTTTGGATGTTATGTGAGATATTCCCTAACATCCCAAGATTCAATGGCAATATATCATTCATACTTGATCACATAGAAAACTTCATGTCATATGCCTTAAAAGAAAGCATAGCTCACCAAGACACCTTGGTGAAATTATTGATAGATTCTCTTGAATCATGTCAAATCAATGGTATCTGTGACCCTACCAACACCACTTCATTCAAAGTTTTGGTTTGGGAATTTCTTGAGTATTGGAGGTCACAATTCATGACTGATGAAGATGCACACAATATTTTGGCCATAAACCAATTTTGTCTTCATCTTTTTGAAAATGCTAAGAATACATGAGAGGGCCTAGAGATGGATACACTAGAGGAATCTTGGGGTGATCCTAAGGAATTCAAAGATATAGAAGATCATGGTTCCCTAGGAAATCAAGTAGATGAGGGATATATGGATGAATTTTGAGTTGTAGGTTGAAGAATTTATTATGATAGCAAGGAAGAGGAAAGCTACATAGATCCCCTAGTCCATGATCAAGAATGTGATAAAGGTGGTTCTTTGGCAAAGGAAGTTGAGGTAAGCCCCCCCATTTTCATGGTTGTGATGTTTGATAATATACTCTCTGAAGATGTTGAAATGGGGACCCCATTGATTCCCCATAGGTTGACATTTGTGACTTCTTGCATGTAAATGAGAGGAAGTGGGATGGGGGTAGCCATCATTTTGAGAAGGATCCAATTTATGATATTGATGATGAAAATGGAATATTGGAAAGTATTGAGGATAATCCTACCATTTTCAAGGATGCTATTTTTGGTGATGTACCTTTTGAGGACCTTGAAGAGGGTGATCCCATAAATCCCTTGGAGGTTTGGATATTATTGAAGAATGGAAATGGGAAATCAGTGATTATAATTTTGACAAGTATTCAATCTATGATACTAATAATTATATTGATTGTGGCTTTGTCTTGTCTTGCCTTCCTTATCATAAAGGCGATATAATCGAACCTCCTACTATCGTTGCCCAATACAAATATCTTGAAGAATATACGCATGTGATCCCTTTTCAATATGATCCTTGTAATGACCAATAATATGACCCTCCAAGCCAACCATATTTATCCCTCTATCCCTCTCAACATGAGCACAAGGACATTAATGAGAGTTCCATATGTAAGGAAGCTTTTGAAAAGAAATTATGGATATTGATCATGGAATTCCCCGTATTCGGGATAGAGGGAATGATAAAATGGTGCGAGCTTGATTCATGTTCTTTCTTCCCCCACAAAAATTTTTAAGGATACAAATATATTTTAAAGTTTAGAAACCTTGGCGAATCCTACTAGTTTCTAACATGCAAAGTATGAAATGTTTGAAGATACTTTTGTAAAAATATTCAAATTTATAATGATTTTATATAGTTTTTGTAAAGTTTTGGAATTTTTTAAGGTAAAATAATTTTATAGTATAAAATTTGGGCGAATCATTTTTAGAATAAACTCGAAATTGGTGAATCTATGTTTTTGAAAAAACAAAGAAAGTTAGCCCACCTACGAATATTAGCCCCTAAAATTTTCCTTGCCTTCCCCCCTTTGCATAATTTATGGTCATCCTCTTCTCCCACTTCCCACCCTTGTGGTCTTGCATGTGAGTATCATGATTATTATGTTTGTTCTTAGATTTATCTCATAGTTCGTCAAAGGGGTAGGAAGTGTGTTGTTGATTTGTTAATATGTTGGTTACATTGTTTGTATGATTGTACTTAGGTCTTGCATAATATAACATGCATGTTATTGTAGGTGCATTTCATATTATGTTTTCATGGATAACATCATCATATCATGTTCTCATGCTAGAATAGTTGCATTTAGATTAGACTTACATCTTCATATAGATTTGCTTTTCTGTATGGATCACTATTTTGATGAAAAGCATGGGTGATAAAACTACACCCAGTGCACATGCTCCCAATAGTTGTATTGTGATGTGCAGGTTACAGGTCTGCAGTCCCAGGAGATTGTTGGAGTTCTCATGACTTCCCCATTTGAGTACATGGATCATACGCTCTATGGTGAGCTCATGTCCCAGTTGGAACCAAATATTACCCACCAAAAGTGGGTGACCCTAGGAGAAACTTTTCTCGTATTCAACTCATCCATTTGATAGCTAGCAACCCTAGAGAGCCACCTTGTAGTCGATGTGATGTTCCATTACTATCTCTGATACCTGCATTAATCATATGTCTCCTCGCCCATTTGTTAGGATCACATGTTGGAAGGTTGATCCAGGTGGATATTGGCGGCCACCTGCCTATTCCACCTAGACCTCCAGTCGATTTCATCAATTTCATTTATTATAGAAACATTTACTACTTTTAGAATTTTTCGGGTCCTGAACTTCTGGAGTTGTTTTGACCCCCTAAACGACATTTTTTTGAGGTCTGTTGTAGGCTCATTGCCATAGGGCCTGCCACAAATCCTATAGTACTCAGAGAGATATTTCTAACGAGGTATATCGTATGTGCCAAACAAAGATCATATGACCAAGCTACAAACCTAGGAAGTTGGATGTCCAACTAACCCCAACAGAGCTCTCAAACTATTGTTGTTCCATAGCCTAGGGTTAGGTTTTTGTTTGTTTAGGGTTTCTCTTTGTTGGTAAATAATTAAAATTCCCATGAGCCTCATTATAACATAGTTCAAAGGCATGTAGCCACCTCATGTCTTCTAAGAGATAAACTACCATTGCTCGAGCTAGTTTATTTCTATTCTGTATGTAAGCATATTTTAGTTCATTAAGGTTAATGAAATGAATTTTTATTTCTACTGCATCTTTGTGTTTATGTTTATATCTATGTTTTGTTGTGCTCCTGCATAAGTTTGGATTAGTGGTACTAGAGCGGTCTGCTCTTTCTCTGTTTTTCTTTGCATGTCCCCAAAGAGGTCATGGTATAATAAGTTAGGGCTCGAACTGGTTGAACCTTTGCAAGACCAACTTCGCAAACCTTGTCAACCTCCCATGGAGGAATAAAAGAAAGATGAGGGAGCAGGATATCCTTTCAAAAGATTGCTCGAAGAAGCCCTCGAGTGACAAAGGAACGCGATGATGGACAACTTTTCCCAGATCCTTCAATGACTACCCACATGCGACACATCTTCATCTAGCAGCCACTTTGGCGGCACCAATCCCTTTAAATTACAAGTCAACTTTGACATTCCCATATTTGAAGGCCAAATAGATGCACACATCGTAGATAGATGGTTAAATATATTGGAAGGATTTTTTTCGGTTCATGACTTTTCCAATTGGGAAAATATTACTTTTTCACTCCTTCACTAGTGGGAAACCTACTGTGATGAAAAGGATGAGAGTGAACCTTCACCGTTTTCAGCCGCACCCACTTGGAATTATTTCTGAGACGCCATTGAGGAACACTATTAACTTGTCAAGTGCTATGAAGATAAATACATAAAATGGACCACGCTACAATAGGGAAGGGACCAAGACATGCCAAAGTTTCATACCCTTCACATGAAATTGGGTATCAAATATTCTGAGTAAAATTTGGTACTTAAGTACCACAACTCGTTACACAAGTACATCCAGGATGAGATGGAGTTCCTGGACATCTCCTCCCTTGGCGTTACCTATTAATACACTATCAAGATTAAGCAAAAATTTAAATAGAGGAAGCAAGACTTTGGATCTATGAATTTGAAGCAAGGGAAATTTGACCCCAAACCGCAAAACAAAGGAAAAAGCCAAGGCAGGGCGACTCAAGACAATCTGTTGAAGCCGCAAGCAAATAACAACACCACAAATACAAAGGACACAAGAAAATGGTGTAAGTTCAATAAGAGCCCCACTCACAACACAAGTGAGTGTCGAGCCAAGCAGTCACTGGTGACTGAGCTGAAGGCTTTTGAATTAGATGGATGTTTTGACTCTGAGTCAGAATCTTAAAAGGGGAATGAAAAATGAAAGCAGACTATTGATGTAAAGCTCAATTCCATCATTGCCACCACAAAGATCCAGAAGATTGAGCCTAAAGATCCGGACTGCAACACCCTCCTCCCACATATACCCAAGTAACCGTCCAATTGGGGTAAACATGTGACGAGAGGCTACTATGATTGGATTCAACCTCCTATGTGACCTTAAAGAAGTGGAACAGATGGAAACACAACATACAGACCTTTCACATCAGCTACAGGACCCCCAGGAACCATCTCAACCACTCAGGTAGCTAGCCCCTGGGTTCCACTAAGGTTTTAAACCACTTGACCTCTGTACACACCCATGATATGGGCCTCACAACATCCAGCAGGCTCTAGAAGCTCTCATGACAAGGCATGCCATTGTCTAGGGACTATTTTGGTCAGTGCTATGTTAGTGTCCTTGGGATTTGAGCCACTTTTTCAAGCCTAGAGCCCAGGTCACTGCCCAGAATTGAATGACACCTTCAAAACTGGAAGATAACAAGGAAACAATGATGAAAATGTAAATACTTGAACAAGTCCTTAACCAGACCCCTACTAGCCATGACAGGCATTTTGCCAAACATATCACAAATATGTAATCTATAGGTGTGAACAACATATTTAAGAATAGGGGTCTCATACTCATCTGAGAATTGTTATGAAGCATTGTTCCCTTATATCATTTGTTGAATTATCATCTATTAGGTCTATGGATACATTTTTTATTCGTTTAAAAATAGAAACATGAGGAGAGCCATACATCATCATGGTCATAATACATGCTCATAACCAACAACATAATAACAGAAATACCATGACTACATCAACCATAAAATCCACATATAAACCAATATATTTACACGTAAAAACCAAGTGAATGAATATCTCATTGATGAATGTAGAAACCAACTGGGGAAGGGACTACCACATTCCACCCAACCATAGATTGGCTGAGCCAAATCTCTCTTCAGCGAATCACCCCCGTACCATATTCCAAGCATGAATATGGGACTCATAACCAACCAAAAAGAACCAGACAAGCATGGATGCTACCAAAGTTCTCCACCTACATCGTGAGGAATTTTAGTGCCTTCTAGTCTCTCAGGCTTTATCGTAATCCACATTCCTATCCAGGGATCACTAGGCTCTACATAGAGACCCACTCTCCAGGATTTACCGTACATTCCATCCTATGACTATTAGGCCCAACGAAAAGAAATCCACCTCTTGGATTTACCATATATATCTCGCCATTCACTGGTAAGGATTCCTAGGCCCATCGAGGCACACAATCCTAGCTTTACAACAACCCACAGTCTGGCTCAGGGGTTATTAGGCTAGTGGCTTTACCGTGATCCACATTTCGGTTCAGGGACCACTAGGCCATGTGTTTGTCATTTCAGAGATCCACCCTCACTTAGCTTCGAATCCATCCTACAATCTAGCTCAACCAAAGTATGAGAACCCATCTCATCAAGGTTATCTGAAAATGGCAAGGCTAGTATGAAAACATTGTCACACCTGGAGAAACCCATTTTGTGATTGAAAAGAACCACATTCAATACCACGCGTTCCAAATATAGTAAGGAAATTACACATGCAAATCAATACTTGCAAAGAATCCTGTTGTAGCTACTTGATCCTGTTCTTCCTCAGAAGCCTTTTTATCAATTAGGCCTTTATTTTCTTCATTTTCCATTATTTTCCTTCAATTTCCTCCTCACATGCATCTTGTGACCTTTCACCTTCTTTTTCTCCTAATTTCCATTATTTTCATAAATAAATATACCAAAATTTTCATTTTTCCTTTCCAAAACCTTAGCCATTGCCTTTACTAATTTCCTTAGCCATATTAAACCAAATGAACACCCACTAGGATGTTTTGCCCAACATTCAGTTTGGAATAAATGTCCCATCAACCATGGTTATTATTTTTTAACTTTTATTATATGGAATTTTCACCAGGGTTGTTAAAGAACCCTCCCCCTTTGGGGTCATGATCGTCAGTGTTCAATCACACATATACCTCAGCAAAATCGTTGGAAAGAAATCACACTGCTCATGGAGCTTTATAACATAGGTCGATGCAATATTTACAATGATCACCCTGCTGAAGAAAAAAAAACCATCGTGATAACATAACAACATGACATCATCACAACATGATAACTATACTGACATGCCACCCATACTGCTTATTATAGCTTTATAACATAGCTCATGGCAATATTTACATCCACATACATATGTACATATACCAAAGCACCATACCAAAATTATTTTTTCTCAATTAGCAAGCAATGAAGGATACATAGCCTGCATCTGATCCACCATCTCCCATGTAGCTTCATCGGGCCCAAAGTGCTTCCACTGCACTTTAACCTGCTTGATTGCTCAGTTCCAAAGCATGAGCACCTGTTTTTGCAATATATACTGAGGCTCTGGCTAGAATTATCCATCTAGTTCCACCTGCAATACATACCATTCAATCACATGATCAACATTTTTAACATACTTCTTAAGCAATGACACATGGAAAATATCATGGACTTTCACTTTCGGAGGCAGTGCAAGTAGATAGGCTACTGGCCCAATCCTCTCAATAATATTGAAGGGACCACAAAACTGTGGTGCCAGCTTGACACATGATCCAATTTGTAAGGAGCTCTTCTTTGGTTTGATGTGCAAGTACACATGTTCCCCAACCTGGAACTCCTTGAACAACCTGTTCATATCTGCGTAGCTCTTCTACCTATCACGTGCTACCTTTAGATTCTTCTTTATAACCTGCATTTCATGTTCCATGTTTGCTAACATGTCTGGTCCAATCAACACCCTTTTAACTGGATCACTCTAGCTCATGGGAATATTGCAACTCTCCCCATACAATGCCTCAAACAGACTCATGCTCAGTGACTCCTGGTACTCATTGTTATAAGCGAACTCTACCAGTGGAAGATACTCTTCCCACTTTCGTTGTTGATGCATCATGTACATTTTCAACATGTCCTCCAATATCGTGTTGACCCTCTCAGTCTGTCCATATATCTACGGATGATAAGCTGTACTAAAGGCGAACTTTGTGCCCAAACTTACAAATAACTCCTTCCAAAAATTGAAAGTGAACTTTGCATCCTTCTCTGACATAATCTTATTTGGAATTCCATGCAATTTGACCACATCTCTAATGAATACCTTTGCTACATCTCTAGCTAAGAATGTAAACTTCAGTGGAATGAAGTGCACAACCTTTGTCAACCTGTCCACATCAACCATGAAGGAATCATGTTGTCTCACTTTCCTTGACAATCTTGTGATAAAGTCCATGGAAATGACCTCCCATTTCCATTTTGGAATCACAACCAGTTGTAGCAGTCCACCTAGATGCTTACACTTTGCCTTCACCTGCTGACAATTAAAACACCTAGCCTCAAACTTTGCTACATCCTTTTTTAGATTCAGCCAATGATAAAATTTATTCACTGTGGTCAATGTCTTCTGATAACCTGGGTGACCCGAATATGGTTTCGCATGAAACTCCCTCAAAATCACCTTCTTGAGCTCACTATTGTCTGGCATGTATATCCTATCTCTAAATCTAACCAATCCCTTTGTCATGAGACAATAGTCCACATCTTGTGCACCTGCATTCATATCTATACCTGTACCACTACTTGTACATGTACCCATACCACCACATGTACATGTACCCATACCACCACATGTACATGTACCTGTACTCTGCTGCAACTTGTGAACAATCTCCATATACTTGACACCCTACTAATCTACTTGCAAGATCATATCTTGTAAATATGTCCCATAGGAGCTCATAGCTTCTAAGTGATTTACCTGTACCCGCCTGCTAAGGGAATTTTCCACCCTGTTCTCATTTCCTTTGATGTACTTGATCTCAAATTCAAACTCTTGGCGTTCAGATTTGTTTGGTCAAACAAATACCTTAACCCAATGTGATCACTCATCACCACAAACCTCCTACCAAGAAGAGAATGCCTCCACATCTTCAATGCATGTATGATCGCTGCTAACTCCAAATCATGTGTTGGGTAGTTCTACTCGTGCTCGTTTAGTTTTCATGACTCATAGCATACCACTTGTCCATCCTACATAAGGACCCCACCAAGTCCTCTCTTGCAAGCATATGTGCATACTACAAGCTCCTTGTTCAAGTCTGCAATCTTTAACACTTGAGCATGTGTCAACAACTGCTCAAGCTGCTCAAAATTGGCTTCACGCTCCTTAGGCCAGTCAAACTTCTTACCTTTCCTCTGCAATGATGTAATAGGATAAGCAATCTGTGAGAAGTTCTTGATGGACCTCTGGTAATAACCTGTCAACCCCATGAAGGATCTCACCTCATCTAAATTTCTAGGGGCAACCCACTCCATGATGGCCCTTATTCTGGATCTACTACAATGTTCTCCTTGGATGCAACATGTCCCAAGTAATGTACCTCAGTCTGGAAGAAATTACATTTTCTTAGGTTAGCATACAACTGATTCTCTCTCAACAATATCAACATTGTTGCCAAATGCTCAACATGCTCTTCCTCATTTTTAGAATATACCAATATGATCTGAAATGATCATATGTTAAACTAAAGTAGAATTTATTAATGTCGACAATGAACTGAATGTTAACATAAAGTGCTTAAACTGTGAGAACTGCTTGAGAAGAAAGACTTTACGACATATGAGAAACATAAGCAAGATGTAAAATAGAAGTGAAATGCAGCAAAATCACAACGATACCAGACAACAAGATTGATTACAGAGTTCATCCCTGATGGACTACATCTCTTGGTTCACTTTCAAGATGGGCGATCACTTTATTAGGATTGAATCCAAGGAGGTCTATTACACAAAAAATTAACCAGACTGAATGTGCATGCAGGCACTTCTAGTCACTGTCACAAGAAAGCTCTCTGAAATAGCTTTCTGACACCTATCTCAGTTCCAATTCTGACTCCCTATGCTCCGTTACACTTAAAACAAAACAACCGATATCCTCCAGAATCTGCACACAAAACATAGAACCACTCTCCTCCTTCTCAACGAGAACAATATTGGTTTTATAGCCCTTCAAATGCATTCTAACTCCTTAGGTGGAGTTTAGGGATGCATAAGCTAAAATTAGGGATGGTTTAGGGTTTTAGGTCTAGTGAATTAATGCCACTTCATGTTATTAAGCCTAGGTGTAAATTAAATAACCACATTCTGAACCAAAAAAACCCACTTTCAACCTTATAGTAGCATGAATCTGTTAGCAGTTTGCCAAGAAAGCAGAGGACATTGACAGCGTATGTGTGCATGCAAGTAATCTCGTGGTTAGAGCTCCAATGGTTCTACGGACTCACTTTCTAATGGTTGTGTTATATTCTTTCCACGTAGTTAACATGGGGTTTGAGGGGTACTCGTAACCCCAGAAGTGAAGTCGGTAGCCTGATGTATGAAATGGTCTATATTAGACCAGACATTGCAAATTTAGTGGGAGTATTGAGCAGGTTTATGTCAAAACCAGGGAAGGAGCATTGGACAATAGTGAAGCAAGTTTTTAGGTATTTGCATGGCACTAGTAATTATGGTTTGTGCTACCAAGGAAGACCAGGGTTGGACAAAGTTTTGGATATCCATGGCTTTGTTGATGCAGATTGGGCTAGAGATTTGGATCAGAGAAGATCTACAAGTGGGTATGTGTTTAACCTATTTGGAGGTGTAGTCGGTTGGATGAGTAAGAAACAATCTGTAGTGGCACTATCAACTACAGAGCTAGAATACATGGCAGCCACTCATGCAAGCAAGGAAGCAGTTTGGTTGCAGAGATTGTGTTCAAGTATGGGGTTAGTACAGGGAGCTATAAGGATAGACTGTGACAGCCAAAGTGCAATTTTCTTGGCAAAGAACCCTGCTTATCATTCAAAGACAAAGCACATTGATGTTCAGTATCACTTTGTGAGGGATATGATAGAAGACAAAAAGGTGTTGCTGGTAAAGGTGGACACTTTGAAGAATACTGCAAATGCATTGACAAAATCTGTGAGCTCTGAGAAGTTCT
>APFE030036099.1:68186-94582 GCA_000404065.3 Pinus taeda
GTGAAAACTTGAATGGTCTTCCACATGCGTCAATATGTATGGCTTGAACACACACTTCATCAAAATTATCAGGATTAAACATGAATAATGTATGCTGAAAATATGAATGTAAACTGTCGATGTATTTTAATAAAATTTCACATGTATCTAATGAAATACCAAGTGTCGATGCTTTCTTAGTGAACTCTTGAGTAAACTCCTAAACACTCTACCCTTTACCTTGCCTTAGATGCTGTCAATCAATAATAGCTTGCTACATGTATCCTAAAGGATAGAATTGTTTCCTAAGATTTGTTAAAAACTTAGACCATGAGGAGATGAATTTACCTTTCCGCTTTACATCTATTTGAGTATTACTTTCCCACAAATTAAAATTGTTCCCTCCATTCTAAGTGTAGTTAACTGAATCTTTGTTTTATCATCAGAAATGTTCTGAATAATTTCATTTCTATTCTTCAGAAGTGTCCTGATGATGGACCCCCGTTGGGGTTCGAAACGTCGACAGACTGAACTAGAAACTGTGGATAATCCGGAACATGAAGCTACAATACACTTATAACTGCTTAATCCAGTTATCTAGCTTTTCAAGATTCATTTCGCCATCATAAATAGGTAACTCAAATTTTACATCAAGTTTCAAAAGAGATGCTTTCGTAGGTTTCTTTTCTATTTCAGATCCTGCATTAGAAGAAGAACAAGATGATGATGATGGAAATGATGGAGGTGAAGGAGGTTTATCAGCCCTGCCTTTACCTTTATCCTTCTTCGATGTCTTTGAAGAAGAAGTTGCATCTCTTGCCTTCTTATCTTCCTACAACTCTCCCAAAATCTGTTGCATACTCAAGAATTCTTGTTGAAACTGTTCCTCGCTCATCTTAGTTTCAAGATTTTCACCTGCATCAGATCCTGTCATGGTCGACTTATGAGCGACTCTTTGCTTTCCAATCTCTGGATCAATCTTCTTGAGGATTCCTTATCCAAGTTGCGACTTTCCTGGTAAACATTCACTGAAAAATTCTACAAATGTAACTTGCTCTGATACCAAATTATATGATCTGAAATGATCATATTTTAAATTGAAGTAGAATTTATTAATGCTAAGAATGAACTGCATGTTAACTTAAAGTGCTTAAACTGTGAGAACTACGTGAAAATAAAGACTTTACGACAGATGAGAAACATAAGCAAGATGTAAAATAGAAGTGAAAAGAAGCAAAAACACGACGATACCAAACAACAAGATTGATTACAGAGTTCGTCCCTGATGGAATACGTCTCCGGGTCTGCTTCCAAGATGGGCGACCACTTTATTAGGATTGAATCTGAGGAGGTTGGTTACATAGAAAATTAACCAGACTGAATGTCCATGCGGGCACTTCTAGTCACTGTCACAAGAAATCTCTCTGAAATAGCTTTCCAACGCCTATCTTGGTTCCCAATTCTGACTCCCGATGCTCCTATTACACTGAAAACAAAAACAGTCTATATCCTCCAGAATCCCCAAACAAAACTTAAAACCACTCTCCTCCCTCTCAATGAGAACAATATTGGTTTTATAGCCCTCAAGATGCATTCTAACTCCTTCGGCTGAGTTTAGGGATGCATAAGCTGAAATTAGGGTTGGTTTAGGGTTTTAGGTCTAGTGAATTAATGCCACTTAATGTCATTAGGCCTAGGTGTAAATTAAATAACCACATTTCGAACCAAAAAAACCCACTTTCAACCTTATAATAGCTCGAATTTGTAAGCGGTTTACTAACCGGGCGGAGGACGTTGACAGCGTTTGTGTGCGCGCGGGTAATCCTGTGGTTAGAGCTCTGGTGGTTCCGCGGACTCACCTGCTAATGGTTGGCAAATGCGGTTATTCCAGTGCTCACATGCAATGGCTACCGTGACTGTCCACCAAATCGTGGATTTAACCCTCGATTGCGAGTTAACTGCACCTCTGATAGCTTGCCACCGTAACTGATCACATGGTCCCACTACAATTAATTCCCCGCGCGGTTTAGACCAATAGTTAGGGCATGTTTTATATGTTTTGCAATGTTTTATGGTTTTATAATTGGCCCGAGAGGTTTGCATATTAGGTTTTAATATATTTGAATATGTGGTGTAGTTCTAGGTTAGGTTTTTAGGTGTTAGGTATAGGACTTAAGCTATACATTAGGGTTTTAATATGATCTTTAGAGTTAGTATTTTAGATTTTATCACATAATCAAAAGAAACTCTTTTTACAACATTTGTCACAATGTGACATAAAAACCCCACAAGATGACCTATTCCATCCCTAACATCCAAACCCCGACGAACTGACGACAACCATACGTCGACAACCAGGGACATATCCTTCGAACACCATGAAAACCATATCAACCATTGACATCCACCGAACAACCTGAACAATAAACGTCATTGTTTAAGCTGAAGATAGTGGACATTAAATGCTGACTGTTGTAACATGTATTTTGTTTTTTGTTTTATTCATTGTTTCATTCAAAATCACTTGAAAAATATTTTGAAAAAAGATAAAGCAAGTATATCGGAAATCAAAATATAAAAGAAAAGAAGAAATATATTGGGTTTTATAAAGGAAACAAGTGTTAAACATTAACATCAGACTTGAAATATATACACTATGATTTATAAAGCGCATCGGGTCCACTGCACCGCAGAACTATGAACGTTGGACACTGCCGATTGCGATTTGTGATCGCAGGTCGAACCCAAAATATGTACATTATGATTTATAAGCTTCAGTGTGTCCACGATATTGTGTAACTCTTAATATACATATGTGTGGCTATGCCGATTGCGACATGGGTGGGCCGGACCCGAAATGATATATAATGTGTTTAATAACTCCGACGGGTCTGTTAAGCGCCTTATGTATATGTTCACAGCGTCGATTACAATTTGTGATTGGGTTCCAGACCCAATATATTTATTAAATTGCGATAACTCCTTTTCAATTCTACTTTATGTGTTTGGCGTCGATTTTGTTGTATAAACAAAAAATTTGTGTTCAAGCTGAATCCGAAGAAAAGGCGGGTTTTCGGGCAAAGCTAAAGCGGTACATGGTTTTATTTGAAATTTACCTAATTCCACTCAGCATTCAACACGTAGCAGTCAAGCAGAGAGAGGAAACCACCCATTTCGGGCAGGTATTCTCCGGGCTTATGTATCGCCCGAAACCTTTACAGACCGTCCGATCTAAAAAACGTAGATGAACGGCGGGGATGAATTGGCGGGAAGTATACCTCGAAAATTGTGTGAATGTGAAAATAGCGTGTTTTACCATATATTTTCTTTATAAAAGGTTTACAATAGAAAACGCAAATATAAAGGTTTTACGCCAAAGTCCAACATTTCCATAGTTATGTGGCCTAAGGGTGCATAACTTAAGGTTTTACAGTGATTTTCGGGCTAATGGAAATTTGCAATGGAAGTCAACGAAGCATTGAATGGAAGGATTTGGCAGGTTTATGAAGCAGGATTAAATTTTTTTAGTTCCGTATTAATCAAATGTCGCGTTAATTTCACCGTGTAAAGTGGAAAAATAGGGTTAGAGCCAAATCTGAAGAGGAAGATAATCCGATATGTTTCTTGGCATTCCGACCAATTAGAATGCCCATGTAAGCCAGGATTACAAAAACTAAATGTATTGTATTATGGCTAAAATGAATAAAGCATCATTAGGGCATTTATAGAGGAATTTAGCAGCGGATCAATAGAGCAAGCCAACAGTTATAATTCCCTTCTAAATCTAGTTATGTTTTTGTTATTTCATGTTCTTAGAGGTGTCTTTTACCCTCTGTAAAATTCTGTAATAGTTTTTAATTCATATAGTTAGAAAAACAGTTAGATAGTTTGGGCAGTTTCTGAAATCAACAAATGTTCCACAATGTATAAAAAGAGGAAATTTTACTAAGAAAGGGTTGGAATTTTGGAGATCCTGGAGACTAGGCCACTGTATTCCTGATATCATCGTTGATTAATGAAAGAATAAGAAGTTTCCATGAGTTGTTGCATATAATTTTGTAAGCTTCTCTGTCATGTGTCATGCTATGTTTTCTTCTTTTCAAGTATAGTAATGAATCAGCGGGCCTTTTTTTGCTTATGTAGATAAGGTTAAATTCCTTAAAAGAGTGCTTCTATACTTGAAGTCCTCATTTCCTTTTTAAATTATAGATAGTAGTTTCTATGAAAGATCAACATATTATCTATGATTAAGTTCTCGTTATCATAATTCCTCTAAGTTACAGATAGTAGTTTCTGTGAAAGATCAACATATTATTTTTAACTTCCCCTTCAAACCTTCTTCATTCATCATTTATATCTGGCAACAAGTGGCATTCTGAGATGTTCTAGCCATACACGTGTTAAGAGTTAAAGACCAAGTTTTCCAGGGCCTTCATTTGAGAACGCAGCAAACAATAAGTGACAGTAAGTAATATTTATTAATGCCTTAAGCACAATTTTCCCACAGCTAGGAAATTGGTTTCTTAAGGAACAACATTAGTTGGTGTCGTTACCGAGGAGAGAAGACAGGAAGACTTTTCTTTGGGTTTTCAATATTTTCCTCTGGTTAATCAGTGAGGAGGAAATGTTTGGTTGTTTTGAATCAAAGTAATAATTCTGGCTTTAAGAAGACCCCATACAAGATCAGACACTTCACACCAGAAGGTTCAAGCTCTTTCAAGTCCTGAAAGGCTATCATGTAAGAGGGTTGGAAGGTTTAAGATTCCAATTACACCAATTCCTACATGGTCTGCATCAGGCAGCAATTCACTTGAACATTCATCTGATAGAGAGTCATCTTTTTCATTATCTTCATTTCAGGAACATAGCTATCAAGACCAATCTTTTGAGTCTGTTACTTTTCATTTACCTGCTGTAACTATTCAACCTCAACCAATAACCACATTACCTCCTTTGCACATTCCATTTACCTCTCAATCAAGTTCCACATATGTTGGTAATCAAAGTTTAGTAAACATGGCAACACCTGCATTCTTAGTGAATAGGTATGCACCTCTTCAACTACCACAACCTTTCAATCAAGTGCCATAGGATTACCTTAAAACCCTTCCACGTTTTTCAGGAGAAGATGAACACACAAAAAAGAATCATGTAGTGGTATTTTGTAATTTTGTAGAAAGCCTAAATGTTGAACATTTAGATGTTGTTCTAAGACTTTTTGTTCTGTCCCTGGATGGAGAAGCAAGGAAATGGTTCAAAGGACTTCCCAATAATACCATTCCTTCTTGGGAAGAGATGGAATGCTTGTTTATTCAGAGATGGGGAGAAAAAAGAGACCATGGATATTCATTAACAGAGTTTAATGCCATAAAGAAGAAGTCTAATGCAACTGTGGCCGAATTTGTTAGAATATTTAACAATTTGTACAATAGTCTCCCAGCAAAGATTAATCCTCCTCCCGCTGGTACAAAAATAACTTTTGCACGGGCTTTTGAATCAAATTTTGGATTCACATTAAGGGAAAGAAGAGATCCAACCCTTGATCAAATCCAAACAGATTCTTTAGAGATAGAAGTGAATCTGGTGGCTGCAGGAAAACCACCAGAAACACAGCCCACCCAAGACAAGGGAAAGGCAAAGATAGAATCCTCTCAAAGTCAATCACTGGAGGATATGTGTAATGTAATTAGAACTATGTCAGATAAGTTAAATAGGTTAGAGTTAAAGAATAAGAACTCTCAGATACAAACATAGTATAATAATAACTTTAATCCCCAATTAAGAATACAACCTTTGCAAATCTTGCAAAAGGAAAGAAAAGATCAAAATCAAATTCAAGCACCATGATATATAGAAGCAGATCCTGGTGAAGAACAACCTGAAGATCAAATTTCTACATTATATGCAGTTGATGAAGATGAACTCGGCATTGAAGGAGAAGTGTATGTGTATGATGAAGCAGCTGTTATTCATGATGAAAATGAAATTGATGAATATTGGAAACAATTCTTTGATTTTATGCAGGCTGAACTACATAAGAAATATGACCTGAGATCTAGGAAAATATCAAGAAATCAAGAAAATGAAAGTGAGCAACAAGTTTCAACTTCCTCACCAAATGCGACTCCAAAAGAATCTCAGCCTGCAAAACAAGTAAATAAAGGAAAGCAGCAACAAAATGCAAATGGCAAGACACAGATATTTCGAGGTGAGTCTTCTCAAGATCAAATTGGAAAAATTCCTTTGGAGAAACTTATTTCAATTCCTCAAATAATTCCAGTCATGAAGAAAGGTGAATATGAGAATGAAAAGATTGCTAAACAGGGTCACTTGTTTAGTCTTACCAAGGAGTTGGAAAAGGTAAGAATACAAGTTCCCCTTACAGAATTGGCAAAAGCACCTACTTATCAAAAGGAGTTTGTTGAGTTTATTAATTTAAAAGAAAATGAGAGTGAAACTGTAAATCTGCAGGAAAATAAACCAGTAGTGGTTTTTGGTCCACATGTAGAGGAAGTAGATTCTTCAATACCTCCTTTTTATAGTTCCCTATTGGTTCATGATTTCCTCCTGCATAATTGTATGTTTGATTCAGGAGCTTCACATAATCTTATACCTCTGTCAGTGATGAAGCAACTAAATCTACAAGTGACCAAACCTTACAGGGATTTGTATTCTTTTGATTCAAACAAGGTCAAGTGTCCGAGAGTTATTAAGGATCTGGCAATGTCACTAGCCTAAATTCCAGCTAAAAGCTTGGTCATGGATGATGTAGTAGCAAATATTCCTGCTAGATTTGGAATCCTTCTATCTAGGTCCTAGGGGGCTAAATTGGGAGGTGTTTTGAAACTAGATTTTACATATGTTGTTATACCAGTTTTTGGTGGGGAGGAGAGGAGATTGTACAGAGAAACTAGGTTTATAAAAACAATTACAAAAAATGGAGCAAGCAATTCACCTGTATATAGTCAGGAGAAGGATGACTTTGCTTGTTTCGCACTGCATGATAATGCAGAGCTGGTTGAAGATAATCAGAAGCAGCTTTTGCTTCAGCCAATGTAATTATAGAGTCACAAATGAAAGAAGTGTGGAAATTCTTTTTTAATGGAACTTATTTCAAGGAAGGAACGGGTTATGGTTTTCTTCTAATTGCACCTGGAGGTAATATGTTCCCTTTTTCTTTCAAGTTAGAGTTCAAGGAAACTAACAATGGGGCAGAATATGAGTCCTTGATTATTGCTCTACAAACAGCCACACAGATGGGAGTCAAGTCAATTTCTTCTTTTGGAGATTCGGAGCTAATTATTAAGCAGACAAAAGATCATTGCCAAACAAGCATCCTAGGCTCCATGCATACAGAAATGAGGTATGGGATTTGATTAAAAACTTCTTTGAAGCTTTTAACATTCAATTCATTCCAAGGGATGAGAATAGATTGGCAGATTCATTAGTTGTGACTGCTAGCACTTTCAAGCCTCCTATTAATCCAAGACTAAGATATGAGGTAAAAATGAGACACGGACCTTCTGTTCCTGATAATGTTAAGAACTGGCAAGTTTTTGAAGATGACCAACAGATTAAGGCGTTTTTGACTATGGTTGAAGAGTTCCAGGGCACAAAAACTGATCAGGACAAAGAAGAGACAACAGAAATTGCAGGAGCCAATGGTTAAAAGATACAATAGCAAATCAGAATATCTTTCAATTAAAAGATAATATTTTGCCAAAGGGACTTATTCCTCTTGAAAGGCTTTTTAATTCCAATGATGTGGTTGTGGACTCAGGGAAAATCTCACAGGATGAACATATTCAGGATCATAACATTGGAACTCAAGAGAATCCCAGGTTAGTCAAATTATATGTTGGAGTTTCACCTAATCTTCAAGAAAACAAGAATTATGTTGATGTCTTTGCATGGTCCTATGAATATCTCAAAACGTATGATGTAAATATTGTTCAACATAAGATTGCTTTGAAGGAGGGGGTTAAACCCTACAAATAGAAGCTTAGATAGATAAACCCTCTACTTCTACCATCTATTGAAAAGGAGGTCAAAAAGTTGCTTGATGCCAAAATCATAGCCCCACTCAGGTATTTTGACTAGGTGGCTAACCTAGTAACTGTGAGAAAGAAAAATGGAGAAATAAGGTTGTGTGTGGACTTCAAAAATCTCAACAGGGCTTCTTTGAAAGATAATTATCCATTGCCTAAGATGGATCATGTGCTGCAAAAGGTAATGAGATTTTTTAGAATGTCAATGCTAGATGGATTTTCTTGTTATAACCAGGTGGTTGTGGATAAGGAGGATCAGAAGAAAACAACGTTCACAACCCCCTGGGGAACATTTATGTATGCCAAAATTCCTTTCGAATTGATGAATGCAGGTGCTACTTTTCAAAGGGCTATGGACATTTCTTTTGTTGGAGATAAGTTTGTAGTAATATATTTGGATGATATTACTATTTTTTCAAAGTTTTATGAAGAACATTTGGATCATTTGAAGAGAACTTTTGATAAATTTAGATGATTTGGACTTTCCTTAAATCCCAAGAAATCCATTTTTGCTCTGGAAGAAGGAAAACTATTGGGACACATTGTTTCTAGAGAAGGAGTAAAGATAGATCCAGCCAAAGTACAAGTTGTGCAGAAAATACCATTACCTAGGAGTAAAAAGGATATTCAAAAGTTTTTGGGAAAGATAAACTCCCTAAGAAGATTTATATCCAACTATGCAGAAATTTTAAAAGAAATTACTAATATGCTAAAAAAGGAGAATGAAGTGAGTTAGACCAAAGAATCTAGAGAATCATTTTCCGGGATTAAAGAGGCATTACAGGCATCTCTAGTCTTAATCAGCCCCAATTACCAGAAGTCTTTCCAAATTTTTTCATTTGCCTCATCAAGTTCAATAGTTGTTGTCTTACTGTAGAAAAATGATGAAGAGAGAGAGCAGTTAGTTGCATTCTTCTGTAAGATTCTTAGGGATTCTGAGCTGAAATATAATATTCTTGAGAAACAGGTGTATGCTTTGGTAAAAGCCCTGAAAGCTTTTAGAACTTATGTGTTGTAGTCCCAAATCATTGCTTATGTGCCAAATGTTGCGGTAAAATATGTATTACTACAGGGAGATATAGAAGGCAGAAGAGGAAAGTGGATTGCCAAGATCCAAGAATACGATTTGGACATAAAACCCACAAAGTTGGTGAAGGGCCAAGGATTGGAAAAAATGTTAATAGAATCAAAATTTCAGGCATTGGGAATTAATTTGTTGGCACCTGTGGAGGAAAAAGCAGCTGAAGAAAGTGAAGGAGAGCAAGATCCAGGTATGAAGATTAGGTACAAATTTTTGTGTTCAGAATGGTATAAGCATATAATTCATTATTTGTGCTTTCTTTCTTGTCCCCAATCCTCAGATAGAACAAAGTATAGGGCACTAAAGATCAAGGTACAACCATATGTAATTGTGGAAGGCAGATTGTACTGGAAGGATCCTACTGGAATACTATTGCTATGTTTAATGGAGGATGAATTTACAGAAACAATCAAAGATTATCATGAGGAGTTTTGTGGAGGACATTACAGTTGGAAAATAACTGCACATAAAACCCTTCAAGCAAGATTTTATTGGCCTCATTTATTTGGTGATACATATAAGTTTGTTAGAAGTTGTCAGAAGTGTCAGCTTTTTGTTGAGAAAAAGAGATTAGCTCCTTTACCTTTGATTCCAGTTTTCATAGAGGAGCCATTTAGGCAATGGGGATTGGACTTTGTTGGAGAAATCAATCCACCTTCAAGCAGACAACACAGGTGGGTTCTCACAGCAATTGATTAATTCACCAAATGGGTAGAGGGAATTCCTACTAAGAGAGCAAATGATCATATAGTAATGCAGTTCCTGGAAGAAAATATTTTCAGGAGATTCGAACGTCCTGTTAAAATTATAACAAACAATGCTCAAGTCTTCAACTCAAGTAAGTTCATTTCTTTTTGTCACAAATATAATGTTATTTTGTCTCATTCAACAGCTTACCATCCTCAGGGAAATGGATTAGCTGAATCTACTAACAAAACTTTGATGAAGATCCTTAAGAAAACCATTGCAAAAAATCAAAGAGATTGGGATTCTAAGTTAAAGTTTTCTTTGTGGGCTGCTAGAGTAACTACAAAAAGATCTACAAGGAAATCACCTTTTGAATTAGTATATGGAACTCAAGCTCTGTTTCCAAGTCAACTTGTAAAGCCAGTGATTGTAATGATTCAAGAGGCGAAAGAAGAACCAAATGCTTTGATAAGAAGAATGAACAAAGTGGTGGAGCTAAGTGAGAATAGGGAAAAGGTAAGAAACAACTTGATTATGTATAAACCCAAGATGAAAAATATTTTTGACAGGAAAGCTAAGGAAATTGATTTCAAAGTTATACATTTAGTATTGAGATGGGATACCAAAAGAGAAGATAAGGGAAAACATGGGAATTTTGATCATCTCTGGAATGGTCCTTTTAGAATTTTTGAAGTGAGATCCAATAATACCTTCATTCTTGAGAATCTGGATGGGAAAACTCTACAGCTGCCTATAAATGGGCAATACTTAAAGCACTACTTCCAGTTTTAAAGAATAAGCATCATTTCATTGTGAATACCGGAGTGAAATCATTGCACAAATGCCATAGTATTTCAGTTTATGCAAAGTAATATATGACTCCATGCTCGAGGTGAAGGCACTAATCTATGGTTCCTAGTGCTTCTGTGGAAAAAGCGTTATCCCTAGGTGGAGCCAGATGTTGTAACATGTATTTTGTTATTTGTTTTATTCATTGTTTCATTCAAAATTGTTGGACAACTAATCCTCAATGGGTTAGTGTGGAAGCCGAATGGACAAAAGGAGTCCAAGAGACCTTGGTATGTGAAACCCAACGGTCACAACATGTACTATAAATGTAAATCATTTGTTAATAAAAATGGTACTCTCATGTTTTATCCTTCATATTCTATTGTTGCCCATGTGTGTTTAACATGGTATCAGAGCAGGCGATCTCCTGCCCTACTCAAGTTTGAGCCACTTGTTTATATGGCCTTTGTACACCAATGCTCTCCTCCTGATTATACCTTTCTGAGCATTTATTAGAATATAGGTTGTTACCTCTATCAGCTCTGCCATTCCTTTGTTGTGAGCAGTCCTGGCCCTCTGCAACTTAAATTCTCTATTATGAAATCCTATCAGCCATATCTTAGCTGCATTCTTTATGCACGCTAACCCAAATAGAAAATCCTGGCAGCTTTGACGCTTCCACTAGCCTGAACGCATCATTATTCTCTTGCAACTCACTATTATTCCACTTGCTTGTTCCTTCTGCTACGCTGCTCCTGTTTCTGCTCCACCTGCATGCAAAACGCTCAACATTTCTGCGCTTAAAGTTGATGTTGAGCTTGAAGATGACCTTTAGAACTTTCAGCTCCATCCATGCATATGAATCCGCTCTCGCTCCCACTTTCAATTTTTTACATTTCACTCTTTCCGCCATTGCCAAGCTCTAAATTATGATACTCCAAACTGTTGTTTTTCTCGTCCTTTTGTAGTGCACTCAATAGCATTCGGCTCTAGGAATCCGTTCCCCGCCTGCGTTGAGAGGTCCTTCGAAACAACCATGGATTGCAAGGATTGACATCGCAAAGAATTGAACTTGAAATTTCTGCGTTTGCCGTGAAACACAGATGATGACTTGAGCAAGATTGGGACCGATACATTCGAGCAAGTGCTCAGGGAAGGAAGCAGTTGATGTGCGCTCATTAAAGTAAGACCAACGGTGCCAGTGTTGGTGCTAGTGGCGGCAGTGGCGGTGGCAGGGACAACTGTTATCAGTGCGGTGACTTCACCCGAGATTGCCCTAACCGTGAAGGTTAGGCATATTGGAAGCCTGCCATTCCTCATAGAACGAGAAGAGAGGAATGTTGTGTGCACTGCGGCTACAACTCGCGATTTGTGGCTATAAGCCTACTCTTGTTGTTGCATATTTAGTGGCTTTTGTTGTGTAAGCATGTTCCATATACGCATCAAAATTGCACGCAGATAAAGGAGGTCAGCGATGATCGTCATTCCTACTCCATCATTCTCAAAGTTGGTTCAATCCTTCACATTCTATGTTCATATTCACAATTGGTTTATGGTTCTTGGATGTTCATTGGCAATGTAGTCTCTACAATTTTCTCCAATGTTGTGATCATCTTCATCCCTTCTCACTCAGTTCTATTGTGAATTCTGAAAGTGATCATTAGCCTCCCTGCATATATGTGGGATATAACGCTGTGTGGCCACCACCGCTTGGACCATCATGGTGATTATTGCCCAGCTCTATAGTAGCTCTAAGAAATGCCTGCCGTGACATATCAATTCACCTGAGTGCTTACAATAATTCTCAATCTTTGCCTACACTTAGTCCTTTCATTTCTCAGGTTTTTATTACCTCATAACAGTCCACTAATTTGGCTTCTTTCAAGAAATCTGTTTGTTTCCTCTCTATATGACTAAGATAGGGATAGTGAAAATCAATTTTGATTCTAGACAATGTAGTCCTCATTCTCTATGTGTCGATTCATGTCCTCTAGCTGAGGAACTAGCTGTAATCTCTCTAAATCTTGGAGGTAGGTATTGGACAATCTCTTCTTATTTGTATTGGTCGTCATCTTTCGCAATGTCGTTGTGGGTGCTTCCATTTTCTCCCTTTTTGGTCTACTGAGCAGTGCGTTTCATGAACCATAAAAAACGATGCCAAAGCACTAGAGCGTTGGCAAAGAGGACAGAGAGAGATAATATAGCAGAAAATCATATCACATAAAATGTTAGGGTACATAGAACGTTAACATAGCAGAGAACTTTTAGACTGCAAAAACGTTTGAGCTAGAACAAGAAATCTGACAAGCTGAGCGGATGGCAGAGAGAAGATGGCATCAGAGAGGAGTTAGTTACTGAGCAGGACAGACTTGCAAATGAACCAGAATAGTGTTGTGAGACCTCTTCTGCGTGGAGTTTATTTTGACATTGTGGGGGCCACGAAACATTGTACTGTTGACTAATAAAAGCTAGAGGACATGGTAATTTGTGTTTCTGTTTGTTTCTAAAAGGGTATGGAAAGCATTCACGATTGTCCTATGCATAATGTGATATTGCTATAAGCATAGGAAACCTTGTTGCTGGAGACAATCTAAAAACATATGCAGTTCTATTCCTAGACCTATGATTGGTGCCTTCATTAAGTGTTTGGAGGGTGAACATCGTACATTGGAAAAAAAAAAAGAGTCTGCGTGGGAATTTTCCAACATTGCAGCTGGGACATTAGCTCACAAACAATTGATCTTCTCAAGTGGTGCAGTTTTTCCACTATTGCACTTATTGGCAACTACTACATTTTATATACGAGAAGAGGTGGCATTTGGTTTGGGCAATCTTTGCGATACTACAATAGGAAAAACAGGTGAAGCAAGGTTTGTTTTGGAACACCTGACATTGTTTGTTGATAGAGGATGCCTTCCACGATTCATTAAGATCCTTTTTCTTTTAGAGGCGATATCCACCATGCATGCATGAAATCAATTCCATTCGGGATTAGTTTGATTACGAAACCAAAGTTTGCAGAGATATTTGTTCAAGTTGGTGTCTATCATTTTATCATTCTTTTTTTGCTGACTTGAGTTGTTGAGAAGATGACCAAACTTGATACTATATTAGAATTATTGAACACTTTAATACATGTCAATGTTGGAGGGATGATAAACATTAGCAAAAACTCTCTTTGTGATATTAAAACTTGTCTGCAGTATACACAAGAGAAGGTAGAATTTTTGGAGCTTGAATCTCAGTTTCAGCGAGTAGAATTACAGTAGTGGAGTCATCATTCTGAACCTATTTCTGTTCAGAACAATGAAACAGACTCCCATAAACAGCGAGACAATATTGTTGAAGT
Organism: Pinus taeda; assembly: GCA_000404065.3. NCBI lineage: Eukaryota > Viridiplantae > Streptophyta > Pinopsida > Pinales > Pinaceae > Pinus > Pinus taeda. The sequence goes on from APFE030036099.1 coordinate 82,120, forward strand.
TCATTCAAATCCAGTGCCCAATAAAGTAGCAGTTGTACATGCAGATGCAGAAACTCAGTCTGCACTTCCCAAGCCAGTCATCAGACCTTGGGAACAACTTGTCCACAACAAGCACAGAACTGGTGTTGGATATGACAAGGACTTGTCCTTTCATATTCCTGACTACTCAAAGCCCATTCAGTTTCAGAGTGTTTGATTCATTCAGACAGTTCACCCTGCTCCTCATGACAGTTCACCTCCAGCTGTTCCAGATTCTACTTCTCTTCCACAACAACAACACACAGATTGTGAAATGCCAACACTGTTGACCGAAGTTGGCCATTTGAAAAAGATCATTGTTTTTGATCTTCATCCATGTAAGCACTGTCATAAAACCACCCATTCTTCACACAGATCGCTTCAGAAACATCCTACAAGACAAAGATTCATCTTGGATGGATCGCTTCTTGGCACAATGGGCATCAACAACCAAGAAGATATTCCAATCACATGTCAGAACTTCTTCCAGAGTATTGAACAGTCTTGCAGTTGAATTTTCTCCATCATCTCACCTTGTATCTGACAGGGGGAAAATGATGGTCATCCTACAAGCTTCAAAGTCACATCAAGCGAGCCTGAGCCCACAACCTGCCATAAACCAGTCAGAGTTGTAGCCAGAAACAAAAGAGGCCCCTGAGCTGCCTTCAGTTGGTAATCTGGGACACTTCCTCTAGCAGAAGACTTCAGCTTCTTGCTAGTTTCGGAAGAATTCCAGGAACAAAATTGATAACACTTCCTCTAGCAGAAGACTCCATCTCCTTGCCAGTTTTGGAAGAGTTCCAGGAATTGCATTAGGCATTCTAGAGTTGTTGGTCATCCTTAAACCATCACAGGTTGAGACTTCCCTTTTCAGTTTGAAGTTCTCCCTTTTATGCGGGGTGAGACCTCCCTTTATTGTTTGAAGGTTTCCCTCTTCAAAACAATAGCAGCACTTCCTCTAGCAGAAGACTTCAGCTTCTTGCCAGTTTTGGAAGAGTTCCGGGAACTGCATTAAGTGTTCCAATGTTGGTGGTCATCCTTAAACCACCGCCCTTTATACCAACATTTCAGAGAGCACATTCAGCCTAGTGTTGCCATGCATTTTCGCACATTTTGTATTACAACTCTCTTCTTGGACTCATACATAACCCTTCAGATTAAGGGGGTGAATGTTGGACACCTATTCCTCAATGGGTTAGTGTAGAAGCCGAATGGAAAAAAGGAGTCCAATAGACCTTGGGATGTGAAACCCAACGGTCACAACATGTACTATAAATGTAAATCATTTGTTAATAAAAATGGTACTCTCATGTTTTATCCTTCATATTCTATTGTTGCCCATGTGTGTTTAACAAAAATCACTTGAAAAATATTTTGCAAAAAGATAAGGCAAGTATATCAGAAATCAAAATATAAAAGAAAAGAAGAAATATATCGGGTTTTACGAAGGAAACAAGTGTTAAACATTAACACCGGACCTGAAATATATACACTATGCTTTATAAAGCGCGTCGAGTCTGCTACACAATAGAACTATGAACATTGGACGTCGTCGATTGCGATTTGCGATTGCAGGCCGGACCCAAAATATATACATTATGATTTATAAGCTTCGGCGGATCCACGATATTGTGTAACTCTTAATATATATATGTGTGGCTATGCTGATTGTGATATGGGTGGGCCAGACCCAAAATGATATATAACGTGTTTAATAACTCCGATAGGTTCGTTAAGTGCCTTATGTATATGTTCACACCGCCGATTGTGATTTGCGATTGGGTTCTGGACCTGATATATTTATTAAACTGCGATAATTCCTTTTTAGTTCCACTTTATGTGTTTTGCGTTGATTTTGCTGTATAAACAAAAAATTAGTGTTAAAGCCAAATCCGAAGAAAAGCGGGTTTTCAAGTAAAGCAAAAGCGGTACATGGTTTTATTTAGAATTTACCCGATTCCACTCAGCATTCAACACGTAGCAATCAGGCGGAGAGAGGAAACCACCCATTTCGGGCACGTATTCTCCGGGCTTATGTATCGCCTAAAACCTTTACAGACTATTCGATCTGAAAAATGTAGATCAACGATGGGGATGAATTGGCGGGAAGTATACCTCGAAAATTGTGCGAAAGTGAAAAAAGCGTGTTTTATCATATATTTTCATTATAAAAGGTTTACAATAGAAACCGCAGGTATAAAGGTTCTATGCCAAAGTCCAACATTCCCATAGTTATGTGGCCTAAGGGTGCATAAGTTAAGGTTTTACAATGATTTTTAGGCCAATGACGATTTGCAATGGAAGTCAACAAAGCGCTGAATGGGCAGATTTGACAGGTTTATGAAGTAGGATTAACTCTTTTGAGTTTTGTATTAATCAAAGGTCGCGTTAATTTAGCTGTGTAAAGTGGAAAAACAGGGTTAGAGCCGAAGATGAAGTGGAAGATAATCAGATATGTTTCTTGGCATTTTGGCCAATCAAAATGCCCATGTAAGCCAGGATTACACAAACTAAATATATTTTATTACAGCTAAAATGAATTAAGCATCATTAGGGCATTTACAGAGGAATTTGGCAGCGAATCAACAGAGCAAGCCAACAGTTATCATTCCCTTCTAAATCCAGTTATGTTTTTGTTATTTCATGTTCTTGGAGGTGTCTTTTACCCTCTGTAAAATTTTGTAATAGTTTTTACTTCATATAGTTAGAAAAGCAGTTAGATAGTTTGGGCAGTTTCAGAAATCAACAACTATTCCACAATGTATAAAAAGAGGAAATTTTACTAAGAAAGGGTTGGAATTTTGGAGAACTCGGAGACTAGGACACTGTGTTCTTGATATCATTGTTGATTAATGAAAGAATCAGAATTTTCCATGAGTTGTTGCATATAATTTTGTAAGCTTCTCTGTCATGTGTTATGCTATGTTTTCTTCTTTTCAAGTATAGTAATGAAGCAACAGGTCTTTATTTGCTTATGCAGATAAAGTTAAAATTCCTTAAAAGAGCATTCCTATACTTGAAATCCTCATTTCCTTTCTAAATTATAGATAATAGTTTCCGTGAAAGATCAACATATTGTCTATGATTCAGTTCTCATTGTCATAATTCCTCTAAGTTACAAATAGTAGTTTCTATGAAAGATCAACATATTATCTTTAACTTCCCCTTCAAACCTTCTTCATTCATCTTTTATATCTATAAACGATGGCATTTTGAGATGTTCTAGTCATACATGTATTAAGAGTTAAAGACCAAGTTTTACAGATCCTTCATTTGAGAACACAACAAACAATAAGTGACAATAAGTAATATTTATCAATGTCTTAAGCACAATTTCCCCACAGCCAGGAAATTGGTTTCTTAAGGAACAACACTGACGATGAAATTGAACTATGCAACTGATCTGACAAGATCCTCTTAGATCACAATATGTCATCAATGAACACAATAACAAACTTGTCCAATACGGATGCAACACACTATTCATCAAGCACATAAATGTAGTTGAAGCATTAGTCAAGTCAAATGGAACTACAAAAAACTGAATGTGGTCTTGTAGATGTCATCTTCTTTGATGTGTACCTGATGGTAACCTGGCCTCAAGTCAATCTTCGAGAACATAGCCACTCCCTTCAGCTGATCGAACAAGTCATCAATCCTCGTCCATGGATACCTATTCTTGATGGTCACTTTGTTCAACTTCCTGTAGTCAATGCATAATCTGAGAGTTCCATCCATCTTCTTTAGAAATAGTACTGTGTGCCCCATGGTGATACACTTGGCCTAATGTATCCCTTATCCAACATTTCCTTTAACTACAACTTCAGCTCTACCAACTCAGGTGCACTCATCATGTAAGGTGTCTTTGATGTCAGAGTTGCCCCTAGCACTAACTCAATAGAGAAGTATACTTCCTTGTGAGGTGGCAACTCTGAAATATTCTCAAGAAATACATCCTGGAACTGCTTTAGAACTGGGTACCTTCTTAAAACATTTTCATCCTCAACCTCCTTACCTTTGTCACTAGAAATGTGCACTATGAATAACACACATTCTTTCCTGCGACTACACTTTTCTTGCATAACTATCACCATCCTAACTGATGTGGCTTTCTTCTTTCCCTGTAAGACTCTTGGTTCCCCATGTTCATCCACACACTTAATGGCTTTGTCATAACAATCCACCTTGGTCCTATGAAGGTACAGCCAATCCATGCCCAACAACATATTGTATGATCCCAACGGTAATACATTCAAATGTGTTACAGTAAGAATACCATCCAAATAAAATGCACAAGCTCTTACTCAATGATGAACTCACTTCTTTGTATCTGTATGCAAATGCACTAACCAAGATTTTGCATGTAATTCCTTACTCAAACCACATTTATCCACCAAGTTAGGACTAACATAGCTATAATTAGATTCAAGGTCAATCAAACTAGAAATAACTTATCACAAGGATTTCTGTCCATCTCAATGATAGATTCCTGGTGCTCTACATGTATTTTTTCCAATGTTGCATAAATACGAGGAATGCTCTGCCCAACATCCCCAATAGTCTACGCCTCCTATGCACTGTATATCTTATTCCTACCACCCTAATTCTATGGACAGTCTCTCCTAAGGTGTTCCTCACCACATGTCCAACACTCCAACCATCTAGTACCATTACCTCTATTTTGTTGTTGTGCTCCATGTCCCTATCTATATGCATTAAACTTCTTTTGAGGTGCCACATTTTATTTCTCTTGTGCATTTTGAGGCCTTGCTCTCTTAGGTTTCCATTTGCCTTCACCTTTGTCTTTCCCTTTCCAACCTTGTTGAGATTCATTCTTATGCTTTGAATGTTCATAACAATGCCTCAATTTCCCAATGACTTCCTCAAGTGACGAAGGCTCATCATACTCAATCCAAGCTCTAAATGTTAATGGAAAACCATTGAAAAATCACTAAACTCTATCATTTTAATCTTTAAGATATGGTACATACCTCAATAGCTCTAGAAACTAGGTCATGTACTCTTCATCTGTCATCTTCCCCATCTTTAATTCATAAAATTCTTTGGCCTTACTGTCATAGAACTTTTCTGACAAGTATTTCTTCCTGAAAAACCTCTTGAACTCATGCCAACTCAAGTCCTTTATCCTGATTTCTATGACCTACTTCATGTCTTCCCACCAAAAGTTTTGATTTACCTTTTAGGCTTAAGATAACGATTATGGCCTTCATGTTATCTATGTACTCATGCAACTCAAAGAATTTGTTCATCCCAAGTATCCAAGCCTTTTCATCTTCTGGATTCTTCACATATCCATCAAAAGTAGGTGGCTTTACTTTATCAAATTCATTTGGAAATTATCCCCTATCACTACTCCTGTATGGATGATAACGATGATGATCATGATGTTTATCCAAACTAGAACTAGAATTGTACCTGTACTCATCACCCCTCCTATCCAGAATGTCTAATAGTCTGCCATCTCTCACCATGTCAACTATATCTGATCTATGTCTACCAGGAGGCCTACTGCCATATGCCCCATTATTTATGTCCTCCTGCCCATGGCTGATCCGAAGTGGCCCTTTCCGGTGCAATTCTGACAAAATCTAAATAAGTATTGCATTAACCTCTGCTTGTTTCTCTTGTGATTGTATGATCCTTTCATTGTCTGCCTTACAACTCCTTATTTCTTCCTTCAAGCTTCTCAATGTGTCTGCCAAATCATAAGAGTGTCCACCATTCTACTCATATGATTCATAGGAAGAGCCTTTGTAGTCTACCATCTTGCTATTCATTTTGACCTTTCTCCTTCAAGGCATAATATGTTAGTTAAACCAAATCATAATAAACCAATGTACCTTAGTATAATTTGGGGAGGATAACTCATCTGCAAGATCATCCAAATCAGTGTGATACATGTATAAACATAATCATAACAACATATAAACATATAACAACTAAGTCCAGTCATTCTAGCTTGAGTCCAATCATCACTGCATGACCATATCACTACACATACTATGACCTCATGCATGATGGCATAAACCATACCAATGCGCGTGGACAATACACAATCATAAACATAGACGATACACTAGCATACACGCAGAGACCACACTAGCATAAACATGGACAACACACACACATAAACACATATAATCAAGCATAAATGGAAAATACTTGTAACAACAAGTAGCAACATGTAGCCAAGCATACGAGAATGATACATGTAAGCAACACATAACAACATATACTCAATCATACACTCTAGACAACAAACTTTCCATCAACAACATCGTCTTTCACATGGTGACATTGCTACAACCCTAACTGACACCATGCATGTGCAACAAGTACATAGACCACAAGGATGAAAACACATGTTCAAGCAACATGAATGCATGAACAACACACTGCCCATCTAGTCCAAGGGGTGAACCATGCTCTGATACCACTCTGTAAATCTCTCTTCAGCCAATCACCCCCATGCCATATGCCAAGCATGAATGTGAGAATCATAACCAACCAAAAATAACCAAACAAACATGGATTTTGTCATAGTTCTCCATCTACACTATGAGGAATTTTAGTGCCTCCTAGTCTTTCAGGCTTTACCATAATCAATAGTTTGATCCAGGGATCACTAGGCCCCACACCGAGACCCACTCTCCAGGCTTTACAATACATTCCATCCCTGGACTATTAGGCCCAACAAAGAGCAATCCACCTCTTGGCTTTACCGTATATCCTGCCACTCAACTTCGAATCCATCCAACAATCTAGATTAATCGAAGTATGAGAACCCACCTCATTAAGGCTATCCAGAAATGGAAAGGCTAGGCTCAAAACTTTTTCACACCTGGCAAAACTTGTGCCATGACTGAAAAGAACCATGTGAAATACCATGCATGCCAAATCTAGCAAGGAAATCACACATGCAAATCAATACCTACAAAGCATTTTGTTGTAGTTTCTTGGTCCAACTCTTCCTTGCTTACTCCTTCCTTCTTCTTGCCTTTCCCTTCTTACTCCAATGCCAAGTGCTCCAAGAAAACTCTAAGTGTCCAAGAGTGAGGGAGAGAGAGAATAATGAGAGAGCTCCAAAACTGAATTGACAGAAGGCTACAAATTGATCCTCATAAGCCTTTTTATCAATTAGGCCTTTATTTTCTTCATTTTCCATTATTTTCCTTCAATTTCCTCCTCGCATGCAACCTATGACCTTTCACCTTCCTTTTCTCCTAATTTCCATTATTTTCATAAATAAATGTGCCAAAAATTCCATTTTTCCTTTCCAAATCCTTAGCCATTGCCTTTTCCATTTTCCATAGCCATATTAAACCAAATGAACACCCACTAGGATGTTTTGCCCAACATTCAACTTGGAATAAGTATCCCATCAACCGTGGTTATTATTTTTTTAATTTTTATTACATGGAATTTTCACCAGGGTTGTTACACAGAGGAGGGGGGAGTGGCTCTTCCACTCACATATGTGGGTGAAGGGTTCTCTTTTGTAGTTTATTGTTGACATCGGAAGCCAAGAGAACCTCATTTAAACATAGGTCGTGAAGTGATTGGGCTTACCGACCACACCACACTCGCAGTCGTACACAATCTAGTGGCTTGAACATGGATGAGATCTCTATGTTAACCAATAGTGTTGCCTTCCCTACATCACCAAGCCCTTCACAGATGAGGTATTGTGTGATGTTGCTCCTCTTGAAGTTTATGTTGTATTATTAGGCAAACCATACTTGTGGAAGTATCACATTATGTATGAGTCTATGACTCGTACTGTTATTACTTTGGGAAATAAGGTATACATGATACTGAAGGTAGCGCCACTTACACCCATCTCTTTGATCTCTGTAAAGAAATTCAGTAAAATCATTTCCCAGACCGATAAATTTGTCTTTCTTATGATTCACCCTCAGGGCAAGAAGAATATTGTGGCCACATCCATGACCTCAAGATAGGGCTCCTCTGCATGGCAACAACAAATGGACAAGGTCCTGGAGAAGTACAAGGAAATCTTCACCTCACCCATAGGGGTACCCTTACACTGTCAGGTCAAACACTCCATCGATTTGACCTTGGGCATGCTGCTACCCAATGGATTGATCTATCGATGCTCTGTTCTGGAGAACAATGAAATCAAGAGGTAGATTTAGGAGTTTTTGCAGAAAGGGAACATCAGGCAAAGTTCATCACCCTGTGGTAGTCTGATTGTGTTGGTATAGAAGAAGGACGAGAGCTTGAGACTTTGTATTGATTATTGAGCATTGAATAAGATCATTGTCCAGAATAAGTATCCAATCCCAGGGATTGATGACCTTCTAGACCAGCTAAAGGGGGGAAAATATTTGAACAAGATTGACTTGAAGTCTGCTTATCACAATCGAACCCTTTAATGTATGGAAGTCTGCCTTCAAATCCAGGGAGGGCATTTTTGATTGGTTGGTCATGCCTTTTGGGTTGACGAATTCCCCCGCAACCTTCATGAGGATGATGGACAACATATTGCGACCCTTCACCAACTCATCCATGGTAGTGTATTTTGATGACATCCTGATCTTCAACCAAAGTTGGGAAGAGCACCTTCAACATATTCGACAGGTCCTCCAAACCCTGCATCAACACAAATTGTGTGCCAATTTAGAAAAATGCACTTTTGGTATGAACCAAGTTCAATATCTAGGTTACATCATTGATGAGTGGGGTGTGCATGTGTACCTAGCCAAGATACAAGTTATTCAGGATTGGCTAGCCCCAAACACTCTAACAGAGTTCTGCAACTTTCTGGGTCTTACCAATATCTACCACAGGTCTGTGTTGGGTTTCTCTCATATCACTTGGCCTTCGAGTCAAGTCACCAAGGGAAAAGTGAAAGCAAAGTTATTTTGGTATGAATCCCAACAAAAGCCATTTTTTGAGTTGAAGCATCGCCTTTGCTCTGCACTAGTGCTCACATTACCAGACCTGCAACAACCATTTGAGATTGAGACACATGTCTCTGATTATGCTGCAGGTGCAACTCTTACTTAATAGGGGCATCCAATGGCATACCATAATGAGACAATTTCATAAATAATCTGAAAGTATCCCACCTATGACAAAGAGATGTATTCCATTGTGTAGGCTTATTTATAATGGAAGCATTACATTATGGGGAAGGAAACGATCATCCACACAAACCACCGACCCCTGTAGTTCATACAAACACAAGGAAATTTGCAGAATGATCACCATCAGAAGTGGTCCACATACCTGCAACAATTACATTTGAACATTAAATACAAGAAGAGAAACACCAATATTGTTGCAGACTGCCTCAACTGACCGTCGGTCATGGCGTTGATCACTATGCTTGACTCTTATGGACACGAGACTTCAGAATGGCCACATCTTTACAAGAGTGATCTAGAATTCAACGCCACGTACTAGATGCTCCAGGAAGGTAAGAAGATTCCAAACTTTGACCTCTAGGATGTGCTATTATTCCACCTAGGACATCTTTGTGTACATTCAAGTGAGCATGCCAAGATGATTTGGGAGGCTCACTACAGTGTAGTCGCTAGACATTTTGGGGTAAAAAAGACAATGGTAGTACTGCAGAAATATTTTTGTTAGCGAAACCTTCGATAGGATGTTTGGAAATACATCAAATCCTACATTACCTGCACCATTGCCAAACCTACAATCAAGAAGAAAGTCAATGTAACGAATAAATTATATATAAATAATATAAATATAATGTAAATGATAATAATCATAAATAATAATTAGTTAAGCTAGTAATTAGGCTAAAGAGGCATGTCTAATAGGGCATGACTTTTCATGAAGAGACACTTGCTTGATATATAAGCAAGCCTCTCGTTCTCATTATGAATCATCTTAATCATTCTTATTCTTATTCACATATTTAATATAATATTTATATCCTCAATGGATAATTTCATATTCCAAGTCTTCTGGAGTAATTAATTTGTAGAAAGAACTTTGTTCACTTCATTTGGTATCAGAGTAGCCTCTCCTTTGGCATCTTGATCGTTGCATAGAGCCACATTCTTCGTTCCAGATCTTTGACCATCAAATTTGTCAACGTCGTTGCCGTTAAAGAATTTCGCTACCAATTTCTAGAGATTCTCCATACTATTGTCAAGCCTTTGGCCATTTAAAAGATTCAAAATAAATAAATAAATAAATAAAAATAAAAAATCATATTAAAAAATAAAATAAAAAATAAATTTCCCTAGTCATCCCAACCGCACAACTGTTTTTTTTTAGCCACATAAATGCACAAACGAGAATAAGTCCCTGCCACTACCGATTAGTCTTTGCACTCCAAACGCTACCACAGACTTCTGACACAACCGGCACATACATTATCGTGCTATACGACCATTGTTAGCCAACATCACACCCGACAATTCCTCCTCCAGTCGCTGCCACCACACACATTTGCAACCTTACCACATCCATTTCCCTGCTCTTTCCACCCCACTATGCCATCGTTCGGTCGCCCAAATCATCATTGTTGTCCAATGCAACCACCATGTCCTGTCACTAGCCACCACCCTCGAAGACGCCTTCATTGCCACTGCTTCTAGCCCCATTTTACATGAGTAGCACCTCCAAGCTATAGCCCTTCTGCCGAGCCACCAATGTGTCTGCAACGATAGTTGCCACTGTGGTTCTGAGATCCTTTGTCTGCACTATCCCATTTGAACTATTTCACCATAGTTCCAGTCATTGCAATCAGCACTGACCACACACATTTAGGCAACTGCGTCCACACCTTCTTGCACAAGCTCCATCCGCTACGTTTTCTAGCCATTGTGCAGCCGCAACACTCGATCGAGACCACCGTCGTTGTTCTAATTTCCCCGATGTTATTCTTTGTGTTGACAATTCCTTACATCTGCAACACATTTCCTCTCAAAACATTGCGTCCACATTTCAACAGTCACGCCTGTCCAACATACAATTATTATATTATACAATTTATAATTACAAAGTATTTTTTTCCTAAGTAATACTATTCTATTATTCACATAAAAAGTATAAAGTTACATCATGATTGTCATAAGAAACAACTACCCAGAAGGAGAGGCAGTTTGAAACTGAAAATTGTCCAAGACAGAGAGTTTGAACTAGACTGAGAATTTGGACTAGACAGAAGGTTTGTTGTCCCACGCAGGGGATCCTTACAAGCATAGACAAAGAGGTTGCAGACCCATCTTACATACATTTCCAAAAAAGCATGTAAATTGAACCTTGACATAACCACTATTACAAAACATTTCAACTGAAGCAAAAAACCCCCTATACTGGGCCGCATAACTTGATACAGAGCTGTCGAGTGAGAATTAGGCGTTTGGGGGCTCCTCCACGATTCTGCACCATCCCACGTCATACATGTCCTGAGCTTGAACACCCTCATGCACATTCGAATCTGTGGCTACTGTCCCCAATACCGCTGAATTGACATTACTCACAGTCGAACCCGGGGCAGTTGGCTCCAACCCCACATCATTGACATTGCTCGTCGGGATCGCCGTCACTCGCGGAGAACCAGGATTCAGCACAGCAATTGAGCTTGGATCCTCCTGAGGAGAGCTGGTCTCTCCCTCTTCCTATGCTTCTTCGCAGAAGAGCACTGAAACATGAGCAGTGATCCTGGGGCAATTCAAAGTGTTGTTAAACGAGAAGATTTCTGAGCCAAAGGAGGACGAGGATGAGGAGCCAGGAGAATTGGGCTCAAGGATTTGACTAGGCCTCAGAATGCAGCCTCTTCCGCGAGAAATGAATTCATTGGAGGGAGGGAAGGAAGAAGGGCTGAAGGGCACCCTTCGTGAGATACCTCGTCGGCTTATCATCCTTTGACGAAGCCAAGGCATGGCAACAGCAGTAGTGGCCCCTTTGTGAACACCAAGTCGAGCAACCAGAGAAGCAGGGCGCAGTCTGGCCAAGCACTCATATTGACGAGAACCCAAAGCAGCAGAGAGCGTCCAGGAAATAGGTTGAGGCGGCTTCTTCGGAATAACAAAGCAAGAACCCAGCTTCATTACCTCCACCCAGCATAACAAAAATGTCACCAGATCTAACCCATGGCAGAGGCTGGTATTATTACCTCCTCCGCTGCCTCGAGACTCGTCCACCATAACTCTAGCATTCATGAGAGCTGAGAGTCCGAACCTTTCAGAGCGTGCGGAGGTAAATGCGTATTCAGGATCACCTACAACAATTCTGTTAACCTCATCGATGCCCACATTCCAATATTTATCCATCACCTAGTTCGTATCTACGTTGTACAGGGTTGGCAGGTGGCAGCCATTCTCTTCCCAACCCCCGTCCCATTGGTGTTATGACTGTACTAAGCACCCGCATCCGGGATATAATTACAAAGTATTAAATATATACGTATATATTAAAAAAA
>APFE030036099.1:113843-159637 GCA_000404065.3 Pinus taeda
TTTTTTTTCTCGGTAAAGCTAGCTAATCTATTATATTATATACAGGTAAACATTACATGCAAAAAGACAGGCCGTCCAGGGCCAACTGTGGCACCTTGGATAGCTTTGCTTGACAAAGAATTCGCCCTCGCAGGGGCAACACCTCCAAGATATACCAAAACATGTGACACGGAGTTGATCTCAGACAATAATGAAACGGCCCGCGCAAGGGCTTCCAACAAAAAACTCATAGTAGACCTAGCCACAACGCATGACAGACAAACACATAATATGAAAAAGAACTGAAAGTATACACACATAGAAATGTAGCATCGTCCAGATACCAGCCGAGACCTCTAACTTATACCAGACCCGAGAGAGAGAAAAGTAAGTCGGAGAGTGTCTCTGGGGTTAATCTTCAGGCTCTTCCTCAATGATGTAGCTCCAACCTTGGCCTTCAGGGATGCTTGCCCACATTGCCATAGGATCCTTCGCAGTGGCCGGTGGTTCCTGCTCTGGAGGTTGGGGAGGGGCTTGCTGAAGCTCCTTCCCTGAATTGCCCTTTTCAATTGGTGGTTGCAGCACTGGACTTTCCTCACGATTGCCTTCTGGAAGTGTCTCAGCCGAATCCGGTTGCTTTCCATCTTCATTCTCCTCAGGAACCTTCGTGAAGAGAACTGAGATATGTGCATTAATACCTGCACTTTCCTGCGAGCTGCCCAAGGTGAAAACGACTGAGCCGAATGCTGGAAGCACGGGCTCTCCTCCCCTGGAGCTGCCGACCTCCAAGAACTGACTGGCTGGAATTGGTATGGCTCCCGCCCTCCTGTAGCAGTAGCAGCAGCAGCAGTGATGGTGTACATCCGCTGCAGGGGGGCGTGAAGGTGCACCACACCCAGGTCCCCTCCGACTCGGCTGTCTTTCACGCAGTCGCGCCATATTTTCCGCGTCTCCTTCAACTTGTTCCAGGACCGAGCTTGTGGGCTTGAAGTCATAGTTGTCACTGCCAATTGAGTGCAGTCCCCGAATTGGTTCAAGGCAGAGCTCAACTTCCCATAAACCGCGCACAGGATTAGCAAGCAGGAAGCGAACTTCGCCCCAGTGAATGCCTTCACTCTCTGCCTCAATTGCGCTCCTTTTGCCCTCACAGTTCTGTTCCCACCTGAGGCACTCTCCAGAGTCGAAATGGGTATTTGCAACAGCAGTGGCTGCGTTTTGAAGGAGAAGAGCGCCCACCGGATGAAATTCCTCCAAAGCCTGCTCCACACATACCTTACATTGCGAATGAGCCTGCAATGATTCGTCATCCTTATGAGTTCTTGCAACATTCCCTCGATAAGAGCTCTCCATAACTGCTCCCTGCAGCAACATCTCGTCACCCTGCGTAACATTGAATGCCAAGAGCTCGGGCTGCTGAACCTCATACCTCGGCGGCAATGGGCATTAATTATACTGCGTTAACACGGGGCGGCACATGCTAGGCATATGGCTCGTCCCTGGCTGACGTGCTAACACCCGCATCGGGAAAAAATTACAACATTAAAACTAATCTAAAAAACTATTTTCATCCTCTTATTAATTTAATAATAAAAAATAACCCCTGACCATAAATCCAATCCTCAATTATTATACACATTTACAACCTCTACGGCCTCTAACTATCATAGACCTTTTTACAACCTCTAATTATTATTAATTTTTTACTATAGTTGTGACTCGATCATCGATCATATGGAAAGGCTAATTAAAATGTTATTGAAAAAATTTAAATCGAAATATCTTAGTTAGATGCTTATTTCGAAACATGTTCCAAAAGGCTGGTCACTCAAGGCTTTAAAAGCGAAAGTTAAAAAATTATGTTATGAGGGTGCGTGTTGGGCGTATATCACGATCTTTCATGGGTAATTTTTCAAGATAATTATGGGAAATATTTTTCCATGGGGGTAATTTTTCAAGATAATTATATTGTTTTTATTCATTAAAAGAATGGGAAATATTTTTCAAAAGAATATATATATAATTACTCTAAATATTATTATAAAATTGTTAAAATAATAAATAATAAAAGTATAGTTTAATTTATAAATGAATAGTATTTTTTTATGGCGATACACTTTTAAACAATAATGTAATTTGTTATTATTTACAATACATTTTTGAATACATAGATAGATTCAATACCTTTGAAAACTCTTAGAGTATTAATATTATTGAAACCCAAACCTCTGCTGAATTTTAGTTAAAATTATGTTGAAAAAATGTTGTAAAAAAAGTTATTTCAGCTATAACATAGATTACTCCATATATAAATGTAATAATGATTATTATGAAAATGATGATGGGTAATATTCATTGACATCGGTTTATCTCAATTTAAAATGATAAATATTACCTAAATTATCTTACAATCTTATTTTTATACTAAAAAAATATTAAGAAAAGCTTTTCAAAATTACCATAGTTTTGATGATTTAGAGGTTATGAAAGTCATTTTTGTAATTATGCTAATAAACATGTCTATTAGAGATGTCTATTTTGGAATAGAGCTTTCATAATTTTGTTTAATAATCAATAAATATTAAATGGATGATAGAGATTCAATCTCCATAGAATATACTAAAATATTCTTAGTGATATACACAAATCAAAGAGTAAGATTTATTTCCAAAGTAGTGTTGTTTTTTTCTCTTTTAATTAAATTCATTAATTAAAAGAAATGTCATATGAATAAGCATCATATGAAATGAGTTATGGTTTTTAAGGCATGTGGTATTAATAATCAATGATATTGGTTCATTATATTGTAACAAAGTCTATTTATAGCTTAAGAATCTCCATGATAAAGTGGGGTGAATCTCCATGGTTAAGATTCTTGTTACATGGGTTTTTTTATCTGCCTTTTTATCATTAATAATAATAATAATTATTATTATTGAATTTAGGCTTTTATGATTCATATCAAGTTTTTGAGACATGTTTTGGGCAATAATCACATAAAAAATTCATTTGTCGAGGCATTTCACATCAACCAATGTGATTCATTTTTTTTTTTTGTAAATCAGTAGATGTATATTAGATCACAAAATTACATAAGATACAAAAGGTTTGTATAACCAGATGGAACATCGAGCATCAAGCTTGATCGACCAAAATGGCTACACTCAGAGCTAGTAGGAACTAGGCTTGCGACTTAAGAACATAGCCTTTCATTGAAACTAACGAGCTAAACAAACTATCCTTTCACAATTGTAACGAAATGTAGAAGTGGCTAACCACGCAGGGCTGCCTGACATAGGAAGTAAAACCATAGAGGGTCTAGGAAAGCCCATCGTACTCAAGACAGATTCAAACATTAAAAAGAAGCCAACAAAGGATGACTAGCGAAGAGCAGAGAGCGATGAAGCAATTACAACTCCAATTCCACGTAATCCTTACTGGTAGTACTTGGGCTGGTTGCTGCATTGTCAGGTTCTGGCTTTGGATTCCTTTGGGAGTTATCGCGTTTTACCATGTGGGTGTTGTTGTCCTCTGCCAGAACGCCAACCATAATGTTCATCCCCTATCGTATTGAGAGCTTGAAGAGCCTGATGAAGGCTCCCAGTTTTTTAGACAACATCTTGAGTTCCTTTGTCAAAGACTTCATACAGACTTCCAGCGAACCCAGCCTCACAGATTTCTTAGCTGACACGAGCGATGTGGCATAATATGCATCTTTCATAGCTGCTCCCTGCAGACTAAGAGCTTTGGCAAGCATGGTTTTCATGCATCAGACTTCACTTCGGGTTTTCACAAATTGAGTGGCTCTGGTATCCGAAGTTATTGGGTCCAAGATCCACTCCATCTCCTCCTCCATGGTGTGCATGTCCAGCCTCTCCTGGTCCTCATTGATCTCTGGTTCTATTTCCTCAATTTTCTTTTTTTCCCCAAGTAGAGACCAAAGTTTCATAGGCCTCTCGGACCCTTTCAGTTCTCAGTTAGCTGAAGCATTACGACTACCTTTGTTTGTCATAGTGTTGTCGCAGGTATCAATGGGATCCAAACAAGCTTCGGGAAACCAAAGAAAGCGCAAAGGGCTTAGAGCCGGGAGATGGGAATGATATGTTTGAGCCCTTTGGTGGATCATCTTAATTATAATTGAGGGTTTAATGTGATGGATCACGATCTTCAGTGAAGCTTTCGTAGAGCTGTGGTTTCTGACATAATTACTCCCTTTCAGATTTTTGTATGCCTTCCCCTGATTCCGATCCGAAGCAACTAAGTTGCCACACTTGTAGCTGCTAGTCATGGGCCACGTGTCCTCAGCTGCGCATTGCATAATCTGATGTTCATTCTTCTATGAGAATTTCCTCCCCTTCCGATTTGAGTGATGGTACCTCCCCTTACAATTCCAATTTGGGGCATAATGACCCAGGGAATGTCCATTAATGGTTGTCCTCATGCATTATTGATGAACGGTACCATGGTACTACTCAACCCCTCCCCTCTGTTCAGAATGTTGTGCCTTGAAAGTTGTAAACACTTGGCCTGAAGCTCTTTGGATGTTACATCTTTCCAGCAGGTGTCCGGGTAGGTATTTTGATGATTGACCTCGTAGTTCGCTAGGCAGTTTGCTACCGCATTTGCAATCCGTCTCACTGCCTGCACAATGACTCCGTCGAGGATTGAGAGGTGCTCTGCAATGAGCTCTATAACTTTGGCCAGCCTCCAGTGCTTCATAACCTTTCCAGGTCTCGATCCCTTCTGTAATTTCCTCATTGCATTAATTACTAGTAGTGAATCCCCTTCTACAACAATAGCCCCTATTCCCAAGCGAATTAGTCTCCGGAGTCCCTGCTCTAATGCTGTGAATTATGCTAAATTGTTGGTAGCCTCTCCCATATATTGATTGAAGATATGTTGAATTTCGCCTTTGTGGTTACGAAGGACATCTCCTAGGCCCGCAGGGCCAGGGTTGCTCTGAGAGGCCCCATCAAAGTTAAGTTTGTGAAAACCTAGTTGAGGGCGTTGCCAAGAGGTTATGGAGGGGGCTTGTTGAGGCCATTGCGTAGACGAAATGGATGAAGTACCTGCAGTTATTCCAAACACCTGCATAATTTGAATGTCAGTAACAAATGGTTCAGTATCTTGTTCGGCTTTACGTCTGGTAAGAGTCGTTTCCCTCATGTTTTGCAGGATATTCGCTTTAATAATCTCTATAGATCTGGCCTCGTTATGAAAAACTCTTCTGTTCCATTCTTTCCACGTTGACCAAACTAAGAACCAGGGGTTAATTTCCATAAAGTGTTAACTGTTTGAGCTTGGAATAATTGATTCTCCAATTTGCTATGCTTTCCTGTATTGAATTTTTGTTTCTGTCTGTGCTCTTAAAGATTGTCTCCATCCAATTCCACAGTCTGTTGGTCCATTCACATTCATTAAGGAGGTGATTCATTGATTCCTCCTCATTTTTGCAGAGGGGGAAGCATGAGGGGCCTATGAAACCTTTTTTTTGTAGGTTCTCACAAGTGAGGGTTCTACGGTGCATTAGGAGCCACAGGAAGTTTTTAATCTTCGGTCATAGGTCTGCATCCCAGACCTTGTTATGCCAATTGACTTTTTCTTCTTGGTCCATTCCTTCTATGTAAGAGCTTGCCTCTTTTAGTGTGAAGGTTCCCCCTTCGAGCTTGCCCCATCGCAGTTGATTTGCATCCTAAGCGCTGTGAATTTTCCTTTTAGCAAGATTTGTTTGCAGAGACATCAAGTTGTTATCCATTTCTGTTGAATTGAGGGTGTCATTGAAGATCCATTGTTTCCATGGCTGGTTTGTTGTATCAGGTCTCCAGTAATGTTCCACTGTTAGCTTGACTTGCTCCTAGTGCTTTCTTTGTAGTGTGAGATAATTAGGGCATTCAAGTTTGGGCAATTGCTACCAGGCATCCTCCCAAAAAAGAGCAGTTTGATCATTCTAGACTGCCCAGAAACTATGCTCCTATATTATGCTTTGATTAGCTCTCGCCAAATTCCAAATTGGGGAGCCTTCTGGAGGTTCTTGGATTCTAATCAGATTTTGAGGGCTACAATTGTTTGCATACTTGGATTTCCAATGTTTGGCCCAGGGGGTGTTCGGTTCCTTCACCCACCGCTACCATAGCTTGGCTTCACAGTCTCTGTTGATGGTGTATG
Source organism: Pinus taeda (assembly GCA_000404065.3). NCBI lineage: Eukaryota > Viridiplantae > Streptophyta > Pinopsida > Pinales > Pinaceae > Pinus > Pinus taeda. The sequence continues at coordinate 119,985 of APFE030036099.1, forward strand.
GATCTTGTAGGCCTAACCCACCGAGGAGCTTGGGTTTGCATATTTTCTCCCAAGCCACTAAGGGCCATTTCTGCTTGTCAGAGTTTCCCAACCAAAGGAAGGCTTTATGGATGAGTCTTATTTCTCGAAGAACTCCTTTAGGGACCGGGAGAGCAGAGAGCATGTACTGGGGGATGGCCTAAAGGACAGCTTTAGTGAGGACAACTCGGCCTGCAAAGTTAAGGGCTCTATGGGTCCAATGCTTGCTACGTTTCTCCAAATTGGATAGAATTTTCTCCCAATGACTCTTTTGTCGTGGTTTTCCCATAAGAGGAATTCCTAGGTATCCTGAAGGAAGGTTTCGCCTCTTGAACCTGAGGATTCTGGAAATATTTTTTTGGATTGCGAGGTGAGTGTTGAAAAAAAAAATGGAGGATTTAGTGAGATTTAGGTCCATACCTGAGGCTTTGTTGAAATCCTTGAGAATGGCTTTGAAGCCTTGAGCCTCTCGAATCGTGCGGGTGCCGTGAAGCATAGTATCATCAACAAATTGTTGGTGGGTGGTAGCAGGGCAGGAGGGCAAGGGTTGGAGGCCCTGAATTAAGTTTGCCTCTTTCGCACTTTTGATAATACGGCTTAGGCCTTCCATTAATATAACAAACAGAAAGGGGGATAAAGGATCTCCTTGATGAATATCTCTGGTGGGAGCGAACGGGGTTGTGGAAGCTCCGTTAACTAGGATGGAGAATCTGGTAGACTTGATTAGGGCTAGAATCCATTTTATCCAGCTCTCAGCAAAACCAAGGGTCTCCAGTATGGCCTCCAAGTAACTCCAGCTAACTTTATCATAGGCTTTTGAAAGGTCCAGCTGCATGAGCATGCCAACTTTTTTCCAAGATTGAAGAGTATGAATCATCTCTTGAGCTAGCAGTCTATTATCCATTATTTGTCATCCCTCCACATAGCTCGATTGCTCTTCCGACACTATCCCAGGAAGAATTGGCTTCAACCTATTGGCTATGACTTTAGAGATAATCTTGTAAAGAACATTTCACAATGCAATCGGGAAAAACTTCGAGGGTATGTTTGCTTCATCCTCTTTTGGTATAAGGGTTAAGAAGGTTGAGTTGAGGGATTTGAGGATGGACGAGGATTGTCGAGAATCTTCCACCACCTCCCAAACTTCCACACTAACTATCTCCCAACAGGCTTTATAAAAATCGATGGTAAAGCCATCTAGTCCTGGAGCCTTTCCATTGGGCATATCTCGCACTTCTTCTTCCACCTCTTCCATGGTGATCATGCGATTCAAAGATTTATTTTGATCTTCTGTTATTAGCCTGAGAATGGAGGTCATTATATATCTTATAGCTTCCTCTCTATTGATGTCCGGCTCCAAAGCGATCTGGCCGAAGTGATTTATGAGGAGGGATGAGATGTCTTGATGGGTTTGTAGAGAGGTTCCCTAATCATTCTTCATCATGATGATTTTATTTGCACATCTATGATCAATGGCCGAGCGATGGAAGAATTTTGTATTCTTCTCTCCTTCTTTCAGCCATTGGATTCAGGATTTTTGCTTCCACAAGGTTTCCTCCTGGTGGTATCTGGCTTGCCACTTCTGCATGAGTATCTGTTATATGTTCATTGCTTCCTAGTTGATATCCCCTTGGAGCCACTCCTTATGGATCTGTTCTAACTGTTCCTCCAGTAGCTTCTTATCTTTGAATATGTTGCCGAAGACCTCTTGGTTCCAGGACTTTAACCTAGTTTTGATATGTTTGAGTTTGGCTTGGAGTTTGTACATCTTAGTTCCCCTAGTTTCTAGCAGCTCGTTCCACCATTGTTTTATTTTTGAGATGAACTCTGAATGGTTGAGCCAAAACTTCTCAAATCTGAAGGGTTTGTTCCTCGAGGTGTGGATGATGGTCACATTCATAGTTATAGGCTAGTGATTAGACCCTCCACTTGGTAGAATATTCGAATCCACTGTGATCCCTTCAAGGAGAATGCTTTATGTTATTAAGAATCTATCAAGTCTAGAGGCAATTTGCATATCGTTGCCCCTTTTGTTGTTCCAGGTATATGCGCCGCTCTTGGGGATGATGTCTATAAGCTTCGTTGTTTTGATAAAATTATTGAAAGCTTCTGCATCCCGATTGAGAATCTTGATGCCTCCTTTCTTTTCTATTAGCGAAGTGATCATATTAAAATCTCCTCCATAAATCATTTTTGTTAGGGGATATCTATGCTGCAGGTTGGAGAGACTTCTAAGCATTGTCAGTTTTTCCTCTAGTTTCTGAGGGTTGTACACATTAGTGCAGAGATAAGTGTTTGTATTTCCAATGATTTGGACTTCTATGGAAATGGATGATCTAGATGCCTCCACAGAAATAAGATGTAGGACCCGAGGGTTCTAGAGAGTGGCTAAGCCACCCTCCATTCCAATCCTTTCCACCTTTATGCATTCCATTCTTTTGCCAACTTTTTTACTTATTGCTTTCATTATCTGGTTAGAACATTTTGTTTCTTGCAAAAAGATCATATCAGGTTGTTCATTTATGACCTTTTCCCTTAATAATCGTTGTTTCTTTTGGCTGTTCAGCCCTCTAGCATTCCATGAGAGTATTTTCATAATTGACAGATTTTTTAGGAGGTAAGTGGGAAAGCCTCAAGGGCTTTCATCTTACCTGAGTTAAGGAGCATTTGACCAAGCTCTTGGAGTGCCTCATTGTTTGTCCTTCTGCCTCATTTTTTTCGGTGCTTGGGATTGGTGGTGGTTTGATGCAGTCCTTGAGCTTTTACCCCCAATCCTTTTGTTGCTCCAAAGCTTCTTTTCTATATATCCATTTCTGCTTTTTGTCTTGCTAGGAATAATGAGTTTACTCTGTTCACCTCCTCCTCAGGTATGTGTTCTATGCCTTTCTTCTTCCATTGCTTTACCATGTTCAATAGATCCATACCTTCTTGTTCTAGAATGTCGCTAAGATCCATGTCCTCTATACCCATTTCGCTAGTTGTCATTTCTGAGTCTTCTTCCAGTTCTTCTGTTAGTACTGGAAATTGTGGGATGTTATTTGAAGGGATAGGACTGGGATCTTGTGTCCTCTATGTCATAATGGTCTGGCTAACTCTGAATGGATATTGCCCTTGGTTGGCCTCCTCTGCTTCCATTTCTGATTCCAACACCTCAAAGGTGTTGCCTGTACTTTTGATGGATGTTATTGCTTTATGTTGTTGTCTTTTGTTGGCTCGCTGTCTACCAAGAGGACGGGTGAAAGCTTCCTTATTTTTCCCTGTATTATCCTTGGGTTTTTCCATTGTTTTGTTCATTGGGCATTCCCTAAACAGGTGTCCATGTTCATGGCATTTTCTACAGCGAAATGGGATTTGCTCATAGTCTATAGCTTGAAAGTAAACTTCGTCCCTGTATTCCAACCACAGACCCTCATGCAGAGCCCCTAAAACATCCATCTCGACACAGATTCTAGCACAGGAGGTATACCTCTTTTGTAGTGTTGCCTCCGAAGCTTTGATAAAGGTACCTAACTTATTGTCTATTTGTTCCAGTGCCGCATGTCTCCAATAGTCACTCAGGAGAGAGAATGGGTGGATCCAAATAGGTACCTATTTGAATGTTTCCTGTTTTGGCACAAAGTTGGGTTTCCATGATCTCATGTATAGTCCTGTTGAGGCAAAAAAATATGGCCCTTCGTCGAAGATGCGATCCTTATCATCCAGATTTGTGAAAATCATCGTGAAGAAGCCTTTGGTTCCCAGGTGAAGCCTCACGTCCCCTTTTGGCTTCCATTGTTGCTTGATCCACAAGCATAGGGCTCGTTATGTCGGCCAAAAACCCATAAACTTGCAGATCACCGTGTATTCTGCCATATGATCTCGGTAAGCATGTAGTTCCGGGTCGGATATTATTACCTGTAGGCTTTCTGTGGTTTTAGGCTTGCAATGCCCCTTGTTCTCCTGCTTCCTAGTTTCCGTCACTATTCCTTCCTGATCTATTCCGAATTGGTGCAGTTCTTCAGTGTTTCTTGTTAGCTTGTCCTTAGGTTCCTTCTCTTGTGGTATCTATTCTGAAGAGGGATTCTTCTTGTCTTTGTCTACTGGATTGTTGTTGTTATTAGTTTCTTTTCGCCTCTGGGTAGTCCTGGGCTCCTCGCTTAGTTTCCCTTTGTTGCTTAGTTCCTCCTTTCCTATCTTCTCAGATCCTGAGATCTGCACCCTGTCCAGTGGGGCTTTATCTTTTTGCATCATTGCCTGTTTGTAAGATGGGGTCCCATTGGACCCCGTGCTTTTCATTTGTTGGGTCAGAACCTGCCCTCTTCTGTGAAGTTCTGCACCCCTGGCGCTGTCCTCCTCCAGAGTTTGGTACCTTGATTGCAAGTTGAACAAGTTCCATGCAAACGCTAGCTCCGTTTTCACCGTATCCTCTCAGAATCCAAAAGGTAGATCTGATTTATTCTTCATCACTGAAATTAAACTGTCAACCAATGTGATTCATTGAAAATAATAATTATTTTTAATAAAATTATAATTTAGTTAATTCTTATGTTTGTTTGTTTGTTTTTAGTTTTAGATATTTGAGATATATGATAAAGTGTATTGATGTTTATTATGAATTGATGTCTATCGAATTTTACTAGCCATTTAATTTATATGGTTGCACTAGTAGATATTTTAAATTTGAGTGTACTCAAAGTATTATTGGATAAAGTAGGCTTCCTCTTCAACCTTCTTAGTGTAATAAAGATGACAGATTCTTACATCCCACTTGTTTTGGGAATGCTTCAATGTCGAGTTTCACTATGTAGCTTGTGGGAATTGATTCATATTTTAACAATCTTAATTTTCTTCGATGTTGCACTAATTTTTGAGACAAGTGGATGAGTGGATCCATACTTGGGACAGTTAAAATGCATCTTCAAATTTTTTTAAGGGATGGAAAGTTAGGAACTACAACAACAACAACGATAATAAATAGTATAAGTATATTAAAAAGTTAGAATTCATTGTAAACAATCGTGTTGCTTCAATCTTGTAAGTAGAACAAGGTATAGTACATAACATTATGCATAACCCTTAGAATAATTTTTTTAGAAAAACTTGAGCGATTTTAAAAAGAGCTAAGTGACATTACATTATTTATAGTTGTACATGAGAAAAATATAATTTAACTTTAGGAAACTTAAGTATAATTATTTTCAATTTGCGATAAGATTCACGAATGATTTATGAGACAAACAACTATCTTTATAGAAGTTTTTCTTCATATTTTTTGCTAATGATGATTATGTTAAAATATAACATGTGTTAGAGTCGTTTAGTTAAACTTGACTCGGCTAAGGTACCAACAATTTTTGGGCTCCAAGTTTATGAGAACCCAAGGTTTTCCCATGGTATTCATGTGGAATATAACTTATTTAAAAGTAGAAATGCTCCAAATAAATTGGTCTTGATGACTAGTGGGATCCTAGCAATGGTGTCTTTAAACACCACCGATTCTCTCGATGTTTTGTGATCCTAACAACTAGTATCAAAGCTAGTGTGAGAGCATGCCAGAAGGCAATTTGAGGGGAGCCAATAAGTTTTGGTGCATTGTATGAATGTGTGCTACCAAGAAAATATTGCTTATGTGCAGTGCAAGGCAATGGTGGTTGTGACAAAATTGAAGGAAGCGCATTAAAAGGGTGCAAGTTGTGATAATGAGAGATTGCGTAGATCTGGTGAATGAAAATAATGTTGGAAGACTAGGTCAAGATATGGATCAATATAGCTAGAGATGTAGCGAGATAGTGGTTGTATAGATGAAAATAATGGAGATGGAGTTAATGTTTTGAGGATAGTGAAGGAGCCAGTGCGTGATGAGAGTCATAGTGGTGTGATAATGTTGGTGGTGAATGAACACCCTTAGGGTTTTGGTCCAAGGTTGGTGTATTTCCCCAGGAAGTTGTGAGACTTATTATTCAGGAATACATGTTACACAGGAGCATGAATTGTTGTAATTTCTTAAAACTTTGATTATAAATACATGTAGTGCAGTTGTGCATGGAGTCATCAAGTTGTGGAAAGGACTACTTGGATAGGTACCATGGTTGCAAGTGTGACTGGTATCCTAGCTTGCGGGGAGGCTGTGAGACCTTAGGTGAGATGGTTGATGAATGATTGGGACTAGGTTAATCTTCCAAATTCAAGTTTAAGGGGGAGGGGGGATTGTTAGGGTGGTTTAGGTAAACGTGACTTGATCAAGTTACCGATGGTTTTCAGGCTCCAATTTTATGAGAACACATGGTTTTTCCCATGGTATTCATGTGGAATATAGCCTACTTAAAGGAAAAAAGATTGTAGGTAAATTCATCCTGGTGACCAGTGGGATCCTAGCAATGGTGTCTTTAGACACCACAAATTTTCTCAGTGTTTTGTGATCCTAATACAATGCATTCCCTTCTCAATTTTTTTGGAGTATTACAACTCTGTTGAAAATCGCTATAAAACATTTTGGTTCTCTTAAAAATATTATATTCATATTTTGAATTAACAAGGTGATTGATGAGGAATTTATTCCAAAATTTAACACTTAATCTGAGTCAATATTATCTAATTGTTTCAAGATGCTTGAGGTTGACACTATGAAAGCAAAATGAGAAGAGCAAGAGCAATAACCACAAGGATGAACCCATTGAAATATTCAGTTTACTATTATCTTGAAATGAAGGCATTGCTTGTTGTTGAAAGTTGCAAATTTACAACAATTTTAGATTCAATGCAATACAAAAATAATACATGGGAAATATGATCATATTGTGCAATCATCAATGTTTGTTATTTTTAAAACTAAATATATATAATTGGAATATCCCTAGATGCATAAAAAAAATCTCCTAAATCAATTTTCTTTGAACATCCCTAAAATTGCTTTATAAAGTTCGAAGAATATGCCTCGAACATCTTAAAGACAACCAACAAATCCTTAAGCCCCGCTTGAAGTCCCAAACAATTGAGGAATGTTTTCTAAGAGTCCCTAAATCCCCACAAAGTGTAAACTAAAAGTCACAAGTTTTTTTTAGGAAGAGTGAGAGAGATAGGTTTAGTGCAACATATATTATATTTTCTTTTTTGTGCTAATAAAAAAAAAAATACCTTTAATTTTTTAGATTTCCATTAACTACAAGAATTTTTTCATTTTCCAATTTTATAAATGTAATAATATTTTTAATATTTTCCACACTAAAATAAAAAATAAAAATGAATATTATAATGATCTTAATTTTAATTGCAAATAAAATTTAATATTATATTGAAAAAAAACAATTAAATAATAATAATAATTAAATTTTATTGAAAAAAACATTAAAAAATAATAATAATTAAATTTTATTGGAAAAAAGACATTAAAAAATAATAATAATAATATTAACCTTATCCATCTAGGTTAAAAATTAATAACGAAGATGACCATGTGAATCCTTCAATGAAAATGTTCCAGCATATTTCCTCTTACTGTTTTATTTCGCATGAGATAAAGTAGGACCGAGTATATATAATGACAAAGTTTTATATTCCCATGACTTGGCCTTGACTATAATAATAGGTTTAGTAAAGCGTTCCCACTTGCATTCCCATGTTTACGGGCACCGCCTAACCCTTTTTATGCACTCTCGGTGAATGAAAGAACGTATACACGCAAAAAAAATCCATTGATGAAGGAGGTCACGAGATCGAACCTGAAGCTGTCAAAGCCCTCCAGAAGCAGAAGCGTACTGAGGGAACAAGCCTTGGCTGCCTGGCGATTCCAGCCCTCAGAAACGGCCAAAGATCAGGACGCTGACGCTACGTGGATCTTCCAGGCTTCCCAACGGGACATGGAAGTCGTAACCAGAGCATTGGAGAGGGAATTGAATTCCAAACAAGACGAAGGCGTCATCGTCGGAACTTCTGAAAAGATTACGGGAACTGCCACTAGCGATGTAGCGTCGTCCTCCATGTCCAGTTGTGAGCCGGACAGCCCTGCCCAGGCCGCCGTCGAAGCAAAAGCAAGCCTGGAAATTTCGGATTCCAAGGCGGGCCAATATGAAACTCCAGGGACTCGAATCACGCCCGCGGAATCCTTGTCAAGATCCTGTAATAATCATAGATCCATCCCGGCGATGAATAATTTCACTGGCAAGAGGCGATCGCGAAGGGGAAACAGGGCTCCGCTCACGATTATGAAGACAGACCCCGCTGATTTCCAAGCAATGGTTCAGCAGATGACGGGTTTCCCCCTTGAGAACAGCAGCAAGGCGGCCCCCTCTCTGTTGAAGCCACAGCCACAGCGACCCGGCCGAATCGGCAACATTATCATTCCCTCCCTCCTGCCGACTTTCGATTCTTCGTCCTTGGGGTTCCCTGTTGCCATAAACGGCTTATATGGTACTCGCCCCAATTACCAGCATCCAGCAGCCTTCTCCAACAATTTAGAAGGGAATTCTGTCCATTCAATCGGCACTTCAACATCTAGCTCACATCTTAATTCCATCGGAATTGATAAGGCTAACAATTTACAGAACCAGGCTAACGCTTTCTCTCAAAGCGATTTCTGGAATTAGCAATGGTCTACAATTCGCAGGTCTTGTAAGTTCAATTATCTCCAGCCCAGGTTTTTCAAGGTTTTCATGTAAATCTGACCTGCAGTATGTGGTTAAGGATGTAGATTTGTGTAAACCATTGATACACAGGGGATTCAATTTTTATTTTCCAACCAGTTAGAAATTTACAGTTTTTTTTTTTGCTAAACGCTGACGAGCACAAAATTTGCGTTTGCACTGATTTTGAATTCGAATCTCAGCGTTCATGTCAAAACTTTTTAACTTTAAAACTTATGTAAATACGGCTGTTCTTGTTATGGCTGGTAAGAAGTTGACCAAGCGAGTCTGCAACTGCAACTTGGGAAATATGAAATTCAGTCTTTGATATTGAGATTGTAGATGCCTGTGTGCCTAGTTATGGAATTAGACACAAGATCTGTGCATAGAATCAACCATAGCTTGTAAAGTACAACTGTCTGTTAATGTACAGTAAGAAATTGACCAAGTTAGTGTGCAACTGCTACCTGAGAATGGTAGAAATTTAGTATCCGATGTGGAGATCGTGGCAATTTGTGTGCCCTATAATACACTAAATCTGTTTAAAAGCAAGTGTAGCTATCTAGCCTACTGGCTTTAACCAGTTGGCATTTATATTATATTTAATATTAATATCAATGTTTACTGCTTAACAAATTGAACCCTGGCATGTTGTATTTAATGTCATGTTCAAGCTTACAGGCTTCAGTGGTTGGCATTCTATATTAATATCAATGATTTGTATTTGCGGAGGTTGAAACTTAACATGTGGTATTTAATGACATTTAATATGTTAATTAGTTGGCACATTACATTAAGTTGAATATTAATGTGTAATAAACAAATTTGAAGTGTGTTATATAATGATATTTAATTTTTACACGATTTCTTATAAATTATCAATGAGTTATTTGCAGTGCTACGTTTACATAAGATGATAGATGCGCATCAAAATTATAAAACCATATTAATAGAAATTAAGCTAAAAAAATACCGTAAATAGTATGATTTTTTTTTAAAGTTATATTTATATTTTTATAATCTTGTTTTTAATGATAATTAAACGGTTTTATTTTATATAATTTTTATGTTTTATTTTTTTTTTTTTTTTTTTTTAAAAGAATTTTTTGTGTTATAAGTTTTTTTTATTCGATAATGTGATAACTGGGTCCGGCAAGATTTAGTAATGGATTATTAGTTTCGCATTGATCAATACAATTTATGATATTTAATTTTGAAAAATAAATATTTATTTTTTAATATTATTTAAAAAATTGATTTTTAAACATTTGATTAGACCTTAATTTAAAGGTCTCATCTACCTTATAGTATAATTTATGGAAATGGTTGCAATATTCATGCATTGCTTTTAGATTATTTCTTATTCGTGAGTTTTGAAACAAGTAAATAACATATTTACTTCTCACCACAATTTAATCAAGTCGTTGCATAAAACTAAATATGAATAAGATGTAAATAAATATATTTACTAGGAATTATTGATCATTGTTATTTATGTTTTCCTTAGCACTTATGTAGGAGTAAAAGGTGCAAACTTATTTTAAAGTGCAAAAAGCAATGTGTAATTTTTTATTTTTTAAATTATATTTTCGAATGTTATAGATATTATATAACATGTGCATTGAACTGGTTTTTTGTTATTAATATATTTTTATGTATACACCAATATTAATTCATATTAAAATATTTTTGATAAGTTTTTAAGTATACAGCAATATTAATTCATATTAAAATAGTCGTTGGGCTCTGCTCTGCCTATTTAACATGTGGCCTGGATTTGAATCTTCAACTTGTCTTGAGGATGAAGTCGATATATGCATTCGAATGTGATTTACATGGAAAACATGCAACTTAGATCTGAATCTTCAACTTGTCCTGAGGATGAATCACATTCGAATGTGATTTACGTGGAAAACATGCAACTTAGATATGAATCTTCAACTTGTCCTGAGGATGAACCACACTGGTTGGTTCGAAGCATGTCGACAAATGTATTAGAATGTGATTTACGTGGAAAAATCTTCTCAAAAAACTTGATATGGATCACATAAGCTTAATTTCAACAAGTTCTTTTACTTTTAATTATTTTACATCAAATTATATTAGGTTATATAAACAACTAATTAATATCAATTTTATTATTATTATTATAGCGGACATTATTTTTTTATTTAGAGAATATTTTATTTTTATTTTAAGACATACTCACCGACATACTTTGACATGGCCTTCACACCGGGCTATAGAATGAGCTTGTTGGCTCAATAATAATGGTTACTACCACCAAAATTTATGCGAGTCCATGTGTTTGAGTAAGTAATTAATTTATCTATTTCACATTCAATTTATTAGTTCCTCCCAAAGCAAGACTATAAGATTTCATTTGCATATTAACCACTATTAATTTTTCTAACATTAACGTAATATCCCCCATTAATGTAAATATTTATTTTCACAATCAAACAAATTGTTACTATTTTTAAATTATAAACTATTTTTGGAATTTAGTTATGGAAAGATGAATTTTGTAGTTATTATTAAGCATTGTTTTACTAGTTAATAGTTATGGGAGACAGTTATCTGTCCCAAAATTAAATCCTATAGTATTTTTACTCAAGAGATCAAGAGGATAAGGGTATCTGAGATCAAAAGGAAGAGAGGGGACTGTGCTAAGGTTAGACAGTCTGTTACTAGATAGCTGGAAAAAACTAGGTCTCCGAGGAGAGAGGGAATTGCTGGATTCAGGAGTAGCACGTGGGGAGATTTTGTAATCTCACGGTAGGGAGGAAAATTAAAGTGCAGGGCTTTGTTTTAGACTCAACTCTAGATCAACGTAAACAGATAAGTGAAGAATCTTCTTATAGAAGTTATTCTCTGAATCTAAAGAATAAGTTAACTTTATAGATTGGCTAGTTTAAAAAGGTAGTATCAGTAGATTATTGTTGAATAATTATGTACAGGGATGCATGAGTAGAATAAGTAATAGGAAACGAAGGGAAAAACCATTTTTTTATTCAAAGAAAGAAATTGCAGTTAGAATACCAGAAGAGAACAAAAACTTAAATACTTTAATAGGAGAAACAAACTAGAAAATGGGTACAAGTTCAGCAGAAAGTACTACTAACATACCAGACAAGGTATTTCTTTTAACATAGTCTATTGTCTAAATCGGAAACGCTGCTACAATCATCTTTTTACCCTATTGATTTCCAAAAATTTTAGGTAGACATTTATTGCTAAGATAAAAATAGTTACATGAAAGAAAGCATAATGGAAATTTAAGTATGGTTAAGGATCAACACATCTAAAGCTTTCGCATTCAAAATTCTCACGATTTTGTTCCATATACATTTCAATTCTTAAAACCTTAGTCAATGCATGACGAATACGCATAATAATTATGAAAAATTACCATGAATTCATACAAAGAGTAACAGAGAAACTTAAGCTTTAGAATTAAAATGTAGTATAGGTAACCACGATTTTTGGAGGTTCCAAAAGACTACAGCCTTAGCCAAGATATTGAGAATTAGATTTCTGAGCATATAGAGAAGCTGTCAAAACCATTTTTTTTAAATATCAAACAGAGAGAAAAAATTCCGAGTTGTAACTAAACTCAGTACAAAACGAACTAATGCATATTTCACCTGAGGAAAATCCCGAGCTACAATTAAACTCTGCGCAGAACGATTCTAGGAAAATTGTTATATATAAACTAAGAAATGAGAACTCACAATCTCAGATTCAACATTTGAATAAATATGCAAACCCTACTAAAGCCCTGTAAAGATGTAAAACCCTCATTCACAATGTCTCGACAGAGAAATAATGTAACAGTGAACTTAAAACATTTACATATTAAAGGTTCAAATGTTTGTGCATTATACAAGATGGCGGCCTGAGAAAAGCACCCAAAACTTTCAATAAATGGGCCAAAGCCGTAAGATTTTTATAGCTTTTAAAAAGGCCTGATTAGTAGGAATCATAGCTCAAATAGCCATGTAATTCTACACAAATCTAATATCTAAAATCATATAAAACCCGGCTACCTAGTCGCAAGACCTTTCCATAGAAAGAGGTCAAAAGGGAGTTAAAATACCCGTCACTAGTTAGAATCGATCCCTTGGTAGATGAAGTCAGTAAGAGGGTTTTTGCCACAACACCGAACCAAAACCCCTATACCTGGAAAACCTTCCACCAAGACAGTGAGGGATTAGAGTTAGGATTTATTCATAACAAGGACTGTAATAATTTAACAAGAAGCAGAATGTGGAAAATGCAAAAATCTTACCATTGAAAAGCAGTTTGAGAAACCTTGGCTCAATGGATTGAATATTTGGGCTACGAAGAAGTTTAAGGTGGTATAACAGGTAAGCTAGGGTAACACCAAAAAGCCGGAACACGGAGCAAATAAACAAGCGAACCACGTCTACGGGAGAAACCAAAATCGTAAGACCGGAACAGAGCCACAACTCTTCGAAATTTTGGAATGATACAATGACAGATAGAAGCCATACCACTGAGAAATGAAGGTCAGTTCCCTCCAAGGTCATCTGATCCAACGAGCCACTGAGAGCCGTCAATGGAGAAGACTGATCCCGAGGACAGTGCAGGATGTGGGCAACTTGGTGTTCATCGGGATGCCACTTGGGCCAAGATAACCAAAACATTAAATACGCATGAATTATTATGGCAGGCTTCAAGGCTGGGGCCAAATTTCATTTAGTGCCAACACTAGCATATTACCTAATCAAACTCCAACATAAATCATGAACCAATCCATACATAGAACTTAAAGTTTTTATTCCACTCTCTTTTCATATGAAGTATAATAATAGACCTTGTCATTAGAATTAAGAGGTTAATCATAGAAATTGATAATGTCAATGGATTATCGAGAGTCTGTATTTTGATGAAATGTATTAATTTTTTTTATGATAATATTAAATAAAGGGATGTGTTACATATGGTATCAGTGCACTCAGGTTTCCAAAGCTGAGACCTTTGGAATAAGGAATAACAAAATTAGTGTTGTGCACGTAGGAGGAAACAAAACAGTCAGCATGAGGGGAACTGGGAATCTACCACATGGTTCCGTATTAGGAACAGGACCAACATCATTTCAGGAAGGCAATCTTGAGGTTTGGGTGCAGCTGGGCGATGAGCCGCAAAATCCCAACACAAATATCTGAACATCTGTCCAAGAATTGAAGGGTGAAATGGCCCGACTCAAGGAAGATAACGAAAGATTGATGCAGGAACAAGAAAATATTCTGAAAATACTGTCGGAGAGACAAAATCATTGGCCACTAGTTCCCAGCCCTGAGCACGACCATACGACTGGGGGACAAGAGCTCCGAATTGAAAATGTGGAAACAGAAGGAGGAGAAGAAAAACAAGAAGAAGAACTGGGTAATGTGTCCAATCACAAGACTCGGAAGAAAAAGAAGATTGAACTTCAAGGGGAGTTTCGAAAAATCAAGCCTCCTCTCTTCGATGGTGAGGAAGAAAAGGTGGTAGAAGCATGGTTAATTAATATGAACAAGTATTTCCAGTTGTACGAGTATAATTACAAATTGAAGGCCCATCTAGCCATTTTCCAGCTTCAAGGGAAAGCCAGATTGTGATGGGAGGAAGTAAAAACAGTTTGTGGTGTCAATGAGAAAAATATAACTTGGGAGAAATTCCAGAAATTTTTTAAAGAAAAAAATCTAACCAAAAAATTTTTATGATGAGAAAGTAAAAGAATTCCATGACCTCTGCCTGGGCCAAATGACCATGGATGATTATATCAAAATTTACATCATTATTGCGATACATTCCTTATATTCGTGAAAAAAAAGCCAGAGTACATAGGTTTATCAGTAGTCTTCCGCTGTTAATGAAGGAACGACTAGAATTTGACAACTCAAAAACCATGGACGAAGTCATTCGAAAAGCACGAATTTGCTATCAGCAAAATAAACCAAAGGGAGATATGAGCAAAAGGTGGGCTGACAAAAAATGAAATAAATTTATTCCCAGCCACAAGGGGAATAAGGGCACCAACAACAAAGGATTATAAAGAGGTCAAACTAACCGAAATGTGAATAAGCGCAGATTTAAAGTACCAGGGGAAACCAGGACAAATGAACAAACTGGAAGAAATGAAGCAGAATTAATTAATAGACCACCTGTACAATGTTGGAGATGTGGAGGCTCGCATTATGTCAAAAACTGTCCTCACCGCAAGGGAGCAGATCAGATCTCACAAATTTAGGAGGCATCTACTATGGGAGAAGTGGCAAGGAGCATCCCCAAAATTAATGCAGCTTTTGAAGATCATCATGCAGAGTTTCAACCAACTATGGTTGAATTTGAAGGTACTATTTTTTTTACCAAACCTGCTCTATTTTAATAGATCTCGGGGCCAATTTAAGTTACATTAGTCCCAGGATAGTGGAACGATGTAAATTGCAAGTTGTTAAATTTAAAAACCCATGGTTAGTACAGCTAGTCATAGGGGCAAAAATGAGAGTTTTGTCTAAAGTAAGCAACTGCCCTTTAAAATTAACTAGTCAACCTATTATAGTTGATTTGAATGTGTTACCCCTGGGGTTATACGACATTCTGATAGGCTTGGACTGGTTAGAGAAACACTAGTCCCTAATAAATTGTAAAACAAAGACTATTAGCTACCAAGACGAGGTAGGGGAGAGACAGGAAATTCAAGGTGTTCAGAAACCTCTGCAATTAAGGCCGATAACAACCTCCCAATTAACCAAATGCATTAGAAAAGGTTGTCAAGGTTATGCAATACAAGTAGGGTATGCTGACTCTAAAGATAAATATGTATCACTAGAGAATATACTTCTGATACAAAATTTTCTAGATGTATTTCTCGAAGAATCATTGGGACCATCCCCAAAGAGAGACATAGATTTTATTATTGAGCTAATACCAGGAGCTGCCCCCATTTTTTGAGCACCTTACCAAATGAGCATACCCAAGCTATCAGAATTAAAAATGCAACTCCAAGAGTTGCTTGATAAAAAATGTATCCGCCCTAGTGTGTCCCCTTGGGGAGCTCCGATATTATTTGTTAAAAAGAAAGAACCCTGCGGATGTGCATGGATTACCTCCAACTAAACAAGTTGATCATTAAAAACAAATACCCCTTTCCCCGTATAGATGAGCTCTTTGACTGGGTGAAAGGTGCAACCATATTTTCAAAGATTGATCTCTGCTATGGGTATCATTAGATCAAAATAAAGGAAGGAGATATTGCAAAAACTACATTCAGGACGCATTATGGACATTATGAGTTCATGGTTTTACCATTTGGGCTAACTAATGCCCCAACAACCGTCATGTGTCTCATGAACAACATATTCCATCAATTCTTAGATAAATTTGTATTAATCTTCATTGATGACGTACTAATCTACTCTTGGAATGTGGAAGAACATAAGAAGCATCTCTGTATTGTTCTGCAAACACTAAGAGAACACCAACTGTACGCCAAGTACAATAAATGTGATTTCTTTAAGGAGCAAATCCAATAGTTGGGACATGTCATCACCTAGGATGGAATTTTCATAGATCCGGAAAAGATAAGAACAATTATGGAATGGCCAGTACCAAAGGATGTAGCAGACATAAGATCATTTATGGACTTCGTAGGTTACTATCGGAGATTTGTGGAGGGTTTCTCTAGAGTGGCATATCATATTACCTCTCTACAAAAGAAAGGTAATGCTTTCAAATGGACCCCTGACTATCAAAGGAGCTTTGATCAGCTCAAGCATCTTCTTACCACAACACCTATTCTGAGCATTGCTGATCCTAACAAAAAATATGTGGTTTGTACAGATGCTAGTAAGGAGGTGTGGGTGGCGTATTAATGCAAAAAGATAGAATGGTTGCCTACGAATCTAGGAAGCTTAAAGAGTATGAACAAAAGTATTCCGCATATGACTTGGCGCTGATAATGGTCATTCATGCCTTAAAAATGTGGCGGCATTACCTATTAGATAAGAAATTTTTGTTGATGACTAATCACCATAGTATGATTAATTACTTCAAGCAACCAACCTTAAATGCCAGGCAAGCTCGTTGGGTGGATTTCCTAAGTGAGTTCGATTTTGAAATCAAACGTTTGAAAGGAATAGAAAATTGTGTGGAAAATGCTTTAAGTTAGAAGGTAAATTGTTTATACGAAATTTCTTTTAGTGAATCATGAACTACCTCAAGAACCAGCCATGTAGGATTCAACATATAAATATTTATGGCAGCAAGCAAAAATTCCAAACAACCATGAACAAAAATTGGGTTATGAAATAAATGCAGAAAATTTAATTTTAGATGAATATCATAAGATCCCTTATGCAGGGCATCTCAGATACCAGAAAATGATTTCTGCCCTGCGGAAGGAATTATTCTAGTCTGGTATGAAGAAGGAAGTGGCAGAATATTTAGCCAAGTGCCTGGAGTGCTAGCAAGAGAAAGTTGAACACCAACATCCAACATGATTACTTCACCCTCTTCCTATCCCAAAATGGAAATGGGAAACTATATCTATTGATTTCATTACCGAGCTACCTAAATCAAGAAAGAAAAATGACTCCATCATAGTGGTGGTAGACAAATTGAGCAAATCTGCTCATATTATACCTGTCTA
Organism: Pinus taeda; assembly: GCA_000404065.3. Lineage (NCBI taxonomy): Eukaryota > Viridiplantae > Streptophyta > Pinopsida > Pinales > Pinaceae > Pinus > Pinus taeda. The sequence goes on from APFE030036099.1 coordinate 137,259, forward strand.
GTCAACTTATAAAGTAGTCCAAATTGCTAACATTTTTATGCAGAACATTTTTAAACTACACAGAATCCCCAAGATGATCATTTCTGACTGAGATGTAAAATTTACATTAGCCTTTTGAAAAGCCCTCTTTGAAGGATTGGGCACACAACTGTACTTCAATACTGCATACCATCCGCAAACAAATGGGCAGACTGAGCGAGTAAATCAAGTTGTTGAAGACATGCTGTGAACTTATGTAATGCGGCAACCCACTAAATGGGAATATTATCTACACCTGGTGGAGTTTGCCTATAACAACGGGTACCATGCACCCCTTCAGATGAGTCCCTTTGAGGTTTTATACAAACGCAAGTGCAAGACACCTTTAAGATGGAGTGGGCCAAAGGATAAGCTATTACTAGGCCCAGACATGTTAGAAGAGATGGGGGAAATGGTGAAAAAGGTATGAATTAATTTAAAGGCTACTCAGGACTGGAAAAAGAACTTTGCTGATTAGAAAATGAGCTTCCGAGAATTCCAAGTAGGAGATCATGTCTATATTTGAGTGTGAGCTAAGAAAAGCACCTTACAATGGACCATGTATGCTAAATCAACACCCCGATATTGCGGACCTTTTCAAATCTTGGCTCGAATTGGATTGGTGGCTTACCAACTTGCCTTACCCAATCAAATTTGTGTACACAATGTCTTTCATGTTTCTCTACTTAAGAAATATGTGTATGATGCTAAACACGTAATTAAATGGCAAGATATTCATGTAATATATATATAATATATATATATATATATATATATATATATATATATATTCTTTACAGATGTATTAAATAAACTGGTTAATGACTTAACACCTTTTGTTTCTATGTTCAGGCCGAACTGGAAGGCAAGTTCTTGGTTGAACCTCTAGTTATACTAGATTGGAGAGAAGTAACGCTGCGGAAATGAGGTATCACCCAGGTTAAAGTGCAGTGGCAGTGCTATGGGCCGGAAGAGGCCACCTGGGAAGATGAACAGTGTTAAATCAAATCTTGAGAATTAGGAGTTAGTTCCTCAAACTAGGGAGTTTAGTTAGGATGAGAGATTCTCTCCAACTAGTTCTCCTAGATTAGTCTTTTGTTGAGAAAATATCTCAACCAAGTTTGTTCAAAATAGACGCACTAATCTCGAAATAAAATTCTTCATGTATTTATCTGTACTATTATCATTATTTGTACATTGGATTGCATCATGAGAGGCTGAGGCCTTTTCCGCCATGTCTGATTTGTATATTTCTGCAATTTATTTTATGAATGTTTTATTAGTGGATTGAATTCTCCTACATGTGGTATCAGAGCATGACGATTCCTACCTTGGTGAGTTGACAACTATTATTCCTCTTTGTTTTGGGCAAGGGTTCTATTTGAGGCAGCGTATTTCTTTGAGGACTAAACTATGTTGTGCCAGTGAACAACGCATTCTATGGATCAATTTTTGTTATGAAGCATTTGGAAAACAAAACGAAGGATTGATTGATTCCCTATTGCGTTATAAGAAATTTTTGCGTTTGTTTAGATCACTGTTCTGGTTTGTCGCCAAACTATTAGAATCTTCGTCCTACATCAAAGCTTTAACACGTTGAAGTAATTATCCTCATGCGATACACACAATCTGGATAGAATAGAATCAAATTTTGAAGCAGAAAACACAAGACAATGGTTGTCTTCCCATTGGATTAATTTTCTTGTAATCAGATCTCCGCAACTATGTACATCAGAAACCAGACTCGATCCTCTGTTGAGTCTCCCGAGTTCGTGTCTGTGACAGAGAATCATTGATTAAGGAAATTTCAAATTTCCTGAAGCAATCGTCCAAAATAATTTAGTGTGGAAGAGACTCTTGTAACCAGGCGTAGTGCTTCCTTAAGCAATTGTGGGCTTTGAAGCATAACCAAAGATTAAGGAGAGGCCATATCAATTGAATAACAGCAGAAATCTTCTGAGGCAGTGTGAATCTTGAAGTTGATTGCAGAGGAGTGGGTCCCAACGTCATTACTTATTCGTCTGATAGTTTGAGAACAAAGACAATGATAAATACATTGACGGGCTCATGCATAGCGTAGATCTAATTACAATATTGTGCACTGTGTTGTTGTCAATGGTTGGGTGTTTCCAACATCCCTCAAATTTGTGTGTTTATTGTGAGCGAGCAGTAGCCATTTTTTTAAAGAAATTACATTTTGTTAAAGCTGTGATGTTGTCAAATTTGTGGATAGACTGTGTTTTGTGTGCATAAATTTTTTATTAGCGTGTTGTTGGAACCGCTCAGCGTCTTCCTAACAATCACTTTTTTCTCGCATTCTTCATGGGGGAGTAGAATCTCCTTCAGGCAACATCGGGCTTAATTTGTTGAAATAAGCTCCTGAGCAAAACACATCGATTTATTTGCTTCTTTAGGATCCACCATAACTACATTAAAAGGATGTTTCTCTGACAAACCAGGGTTTGAAAATGGTTTATCCATACTTCCAGATGCCCTCTGCTTTAACTCTGACAACAGCGCAGGAAGGCTAGAATGTTTGCCTAAACGTTCATCTGGTAGATACTCTGATATTGCATTTGTAACAATGAGTGCTCGAAGATATTTTGCAACTTCCTGACTATTTGTGGCATGATCTCTTTGCTCAAAATGTTAATAACAACTTCAAGACTGTGCTTATTGAGTTTTCCCAAAAGAGCACTCTACTTGGAAACATCTCTCGGATTAGTGTTCGCATGCACAAGGAGTTGCTCTAACCTCTTCTCCCGCTGCCACAACGGCCACCAGTTGAGCCAATCAGAAAAGGAGAAAGCAGTCATCTTCTTCCAAGCCAGTGCCAGAAATCTAGCCAAATACAACGATAGACTCCATTTCTCACCATCTCCCATCTTCTCCACTTTGTCTCCGCTACTTTCCCATTCTGAAACTAATTTCTTTTCTGCAACAAATAGTCTCAGTCCCTCATTACCGGATTTCCTTTGCATTCATTTATGCCAAGTATTTGGCATATCCTTTTTTCCACTCATTTATTAAAGGGATTCACATAGATAAATTCAAGAAAGTGGGAAAGTAAAGTGAAGAAAACACATTTAGATAATTTTCTAATGTTAGATGAGTCAAAAGTTTAAATTGAAGTTGAATTTCAAAAGTCAAAGTGAGGGTTGAGTGAAAGTTAAGTGGAGCCGAAATTGAAATTGAAAAGTGTATTTTTTAATTATAGTGTTTTTGTGGAGAGAAAAGGAGTAGATAAAACAATTTTTATTTGGGATTCATAAGGGTGAATAAGGTTGATGATTTGTGGAATGATAAGGTGAAATTCATTAAGTCATATTTGAAGTCATAAGTACATTTTTTGTATTTGGAGTGATAAGTGAAAGCCATTATTGTAATTCAAAGTAATATTTTAGTTTGAGAGAGATTGAGTCAGTGAACGCGGTGTTTGAAGACAATTTGTTTCCAAAGTTTGCAAGTGTGACATTCTCATTGAGAAGTTTCCACGACAAAGTTGTGATATTGAAGAATAATGTACTCCAGTAATTAATAAAATCATAATTTTTGTGGTGCTTGTGTCCTAGATCCGCTCGAAATTGAATAAGGGGATCTTAGGTACACCGTGTGTAATGAATGCGTGTTCATGACTTGTGTTTCGATTATCAAAACACTCTCTTTGTATTATGCTTAAACAATTACATGCACATAAGCAAGCTTAAGTATAAGAATGCTTAATCAAACTCCTATAATCAAGCTTAAGTACACAAGCACAAAGCATCACATCATCAACTTGATAAGATGGTCTTCCAAGCAAGCACATTTCACATCATGTAATCAAAACAATCAAGTTCAGGACGCTACAAAATCAAGCATTTCAAGCAAAGACGACATCAACATCATCAACACTTTGTATCACGTGCAGATAAACATGTTTTAACTTAATTGTATGGGTGCATTCTCATTTGTAATCGACACCCTAATTTGAATTGTTAAGGCGAATACATTAATTCAAATAAGTCTTCAACTGAGTCATCAATATTGAACTTATCATTTGTCTCTTGGGTGGATTTTCGACAGTGTTCGACACCCTTCCTTTTTTAAAATCAATACATTCAGTGAGTACATTCAAGAAAGCACAAAGTGTCAATAATCAGTCAAGCAAGTTAAAGCAAGCCATATAGCAAGCAATCACCATCAAACAAGTGTGAATTCTAGTATTTTATTCTTCAAGTGAGCATCAAGTCATGCCAGTGTTTAACGCAAGTGCAATAAGCAATAAATCAAGGGAGCATGTCATTCAAACAACAAAGCAAGTGAGCGTGTCATTCAAACAACCAAGCAAGTGAGCATGTCAAAATCAAGTGAAGTTCAAAGCACGACATCTACAAAAAATGAGCTAGTGTGAAGTTGATTGAAGCATTCACAAAGTGTTAGTGAAGCATTCAAGCAAAGCAATTGTCATCAAACAAGCGTGAAATCATGAGTTCAAGCAACCAAGTTATAAAACTCTAGCAAGTGTTTAAAGCATTAGCAATAAGCAACAATACAAGCGAGCCTGAATTCAAAGTGAGCAAGCTAACATGGCGACACACAGTTAACTGTCCCAAATTCTTAACAATTTGATTTTATCATTAGTTGGCGACATGGTGAACATCATCAAAACAACTCTTGCTAATATTCAAGTGCATCTTCAACATGCACATGAAATGATTGAGTTCCTTCAACTGGAGTCACAACTACAAAGAACTGAGTTGCTAGAGAAGAGTGATGCTTCCAAGTCTTTGAACAATACAAATACCGTTGATGATCCCAGGTCATTGATTCAACCAAATTCAAGTGTCGAAGTGGTCCTTGATCCAATTCAACTTTCATCCAAACCCATCATCAAGCCATGGGAATAAATCCAAAGTAACAGAAATCGATGAGGCTTAGGATATGTCAAAGATAACGCCAACTTGCATATCCCAGATTACTCAAGGCCCATTAAGTTTGTCAGTGCAAGGTTTCTAGCACAAATCACATTGGCTAGTTTTGAGAAAGTTGAAGACAAACATAAATACACACAAACTGAAGTTGCAGACAAATAGACATACACGCAAACTGAAGTTGCAGTCACACCAAAATGCCTTCATTGTCAAAGAACCAGTCATTTGGAAGATCAATGTTTTGATCTCCATCCTTGTCACCATTGTGGCAAGTCAAATAATTCACCAACACAATGCAACAATCAACTAGATTGAAGATCAATTATTCATGGATTGATCCTTGGGAATGTTCATCCACGGTCAGAAGATTGCATAAGTTTTACAATCGAATTCACTCACACATATTGCAGCCAACAGTAAAAATGAGATGGTACTCTCGTGTAGTTGAACGAGGGAGTACACCAGTGAAACTCTCCTACACCTGAAGGGGGGGAGTTCAAAAATAATTTGAAGAAAATTGTCTCTCCTTTCTGTTGACAAAGGGGGGAAAATGTCAATGAAATTGACAGTGGTTGTTAGACCCAAAGTCTCAACAACATCAGCGAAGCAGCCAGTGGGCATTTTCATCAGTGAGTGAGCATCAACAAATTCGCCAATGGGCAATCGACAACAAAGTCAGCAGTGAGAAATTTTCAAACACAACAAAAGCAACAGTGAGTTTTTTTTCAACTTCATCAGAGAGTTGGTGATCGTGATCATCATCAATAGATTCGCCAGTGGGCAATCTCAACATTTTGTCAGTGGACAAAGGATGTTGATTGAAAGCAAAGGACAGATGAATCCTTTTTTAGATTGGCACATGATGTAGATGTCAAGCAACATTCAGAGATAAATCAGACATGCAGCTGATTCATGGTCTCTTCATATTGCAGTTTCTTCAGCATCCATATTTGGCGGTTTTTCAGGCAATGTTTTTTGAGGATCAACTTGAGAACTTGGAAGAGGGTTCCTTGTTCTTATTTTGGATTTATCATTGAGGGGGGAATGTTAGCCTCACTCTCATAATAAAACAATTATAAATCCAAAATTATAATTAAATAAATCAAATCTTAAGAATTAGGAGTTAGTTCCTCAAACTAGGGAGTTTAGTTAGGATGAGAGATTCTCTCCAATTAGTTCCCCTAGATTAGTGTTTTGTTGAGAAAATATTTAAACCAAGTTTATTCAAGATAGACACACTATCTTGAGAAAAACTTCCTCATGTATTTATTTGTACTATTATCATTATTTGTACATTGGATTGCATCATGAGAGAAATACATTGAAGTTGAGGCCTTTTCTGCCATGTCTGATTTGTATATTTCTGCTATTTATCTTATGAGTGTTTTATTAGTGGATTGAATTCTCCTACAAGCAGGTTATGAAAGAAAACTTTCTGGGTCTATTTACAAAAAAAGAACATTGGGATGATGTTCCATTTTAGGGGGTGAAGATATAGTATCCCCCATTAATGTAAATATTTAATTTTATTGCAACCAAACAAACTATTACTATTTTTAAACTATAAACTATTTTTGGAATTTAGTTATGGAAAGATGAATTTTGCAGTTATTAGTAAATATTGTTTTACTAGTTAATTAGTTATGGGAGACATTTATTTGTCCCAAAACTAAATCCTAGAATATTTTTACTCAAGAGATCAAGAGGATAAGGGTATTTGAGATCAAAAGAAAGAGAGGGGTTTGTGCTAAAAGGTCAGACAATTTGTTATGCCTATGTCTGGTTAAGACTAGATTGCTGGAAAACACTAGGTCTCTGTGGAGAGAGAGGGAACTCCTAAATTCAGGAGTAGCACGGGGGGAGATTTACTGAAGCAGGAATCTCACGGTAGGGAGGAAAATTAAAGTGCAGGTCTTTGTTTTAGACTCAACTTTGGATCAACGTAAACATATAAGTGAAGAATCTTCTTGTAGAAGTTATTCTCTGAATCTAAAGAATAAGTTAGCTTTATAGATTGGCTAGTTTAAAAAGGTAGTGTCAGTAGATTATTGTTGAATAATTATGTACAGGGTTTCTTTATTTCCTTGAAGTATTTCATAAATGCATTAGTAGAATAAGTAACAGGAAATAGAGGGAAAAACCATCTTTTTATTCAAAGAAAGAAACTGGATTTAGAATACCAGAAGAGACAACAAGAACTTAAATACTTCAATAGGAGAAACAAACTGGAAAAGGGGTATAGGTTCAGTAGTAAGTACTAATAACATACCAAAAGGGTATTTGTTTTAACATAGTCTATTATCTAAATGGGAAAAACTGCTACAATCATCTTTTTACCCGATTGATTTCCAAAAATTTCAGGTAGACATTTACTACTAAGATAAAAACAGTTCCATGAAAGAAAGCACAACCGAAATTTAAGTATGGTTAAGGATCAACACATCTAAAGATTTTGCATTCAGAATTCTCACAATTTTGTTCCATATACATTTCAATTCTTAAAACCCTAGTCAATGCATGTAAAATACGCATAATAATTATGAAAAATACCACGAATTCATACAAAGAGTAATAGAGAAACTTAAGCTTCAGGATTAAAATGTAGTATAGGTAACCACGACTTCTGGAGGTTCCAAAAGACTATAGCCTCAGCCAAGATATCAAGAATTAGATTACTGAGCATATAGAGAAGTTGTCAAGACTCTTTTCTTTTAAAATATCAAACAGAGAAAAAAATTTCCGAGCTGTAACTAAACTTACTATAGAACAAACTAATGCATACATCAACTGAGGAAAATCCTGAGCTACAATTAAACTCTGCGCAGCACGATTCTAGGAAAATTGTTATATATTAACTGAGAAATGAGAACTCACAATCTCATATTCAACATTTGAATAAATATGCAAACCCTACTGAAACCCTATAGATATATAGATGTAAAACCCTCATTCACAATGTCTCGATAGAGAAATACTGTAACCGTGAACTTAAAACATTTACATATTAAAGGTTCAAATGTTTGTGCATTATATAAGATGGTGGCATGAGAAAAGCGCCCAAAAATTTCAATATATGGGCCGACGCTGTAAGATTTTTATAGCTTTTAAAAAGGTCTTATCAATAGGAATCATAGCTCCAATAGCCATGAAATTCTACACAAATATAATATCTAAAATCATATAAACCCCAACTATCTAGTTGCAAGACCTTGCCATAAAAAGAGGTCAAAAGGATGTTAAAATACCCGGTACTAGTTAGAATTGATCCCTTAGTAGATGAAGCTAGTAAGAGGGTTTTCGCCACAACGCCGAACCAAAACCCTTGTACCTGGAAAATCTTCCACCAAGACAATGAAGGATTAGAGTTAGGATTTATTCATAACAGGGACTGTGATAAATTAACAAGAAGAAGTAGAATGCGGAAAATGCAAAAATATTACCATTGAAAAGCAGTTTGAAAAACCCTGGTTCAGCGGATTGAATCCCAGGGCTCTAAAGAAGTTTAGGGCAGTATAACAGGTAAGCCAGGGTAACGCCAAGAAATCGCAACATGGAGCAGATAAACAAGCGAACCACATCTACGGGCGAAACCAAAATCGTAAGACTGGAACAGAGCTGCAACTCTTCGAAATTCTGGAATGATACAATGACAGACAGAAGCCATACCACCGGAAATGAAGGTCAGTTCCCTCGAGGGCCATCTGATCCAACGAGCCGCTAAGAGTCGTCAATGGAGAAGACTAATCTCGAGGATGTGGAGCACTCGAAAGGTATGCTTTTGACAAACAATTTAGTGGCTTTTCAGTAACATTTGTAACCTTTTCTGCATCATGAACTCAAAGAAATAAAGAATTCTAATAAAACGTGTAAAAATTAAGATGGAAAGCTTAATCGCTGATAATTGTCATTTTTCTATGTAGGGAAAGGTGGAAACGAAGAGCTACCGTTCAAAAGGGAAAGACAGAGGAGAAATAACTGTTGTCCCTCTAGAAGGGAACTGGATGCAAACGAGATCGAGCAGATCAAAGCAGAATACCCTAGGAAAGGAAGAAGGGATACCAATTCGGCGAAAAAGGGAAAGAAAAGTAAAAGATTAACAACTTGGCGAATCCCTCAGGATCTTTGATCCTAAGGGATCACTGTTTTACTTATTTTAATTACCTAGATATCACCGCCGTTACTTTTATAAAAAGGAAAAACATCGTTAAGCAAAGGGACTTTTTTGTAACTTTCAGTTTCAGACTAAACTTTGATCATCGAGTCTCACTGAGACCTGGTTTACTGTACGTTTGTTGATGCGTTAATATAAAAGACTTGGTATTTATTTCATCTTTGCGTCTGGAGTAATCTAAGGCGGTGTACCATTGGAAGCTAAGGGCCCGGCTCCAAAGGACAATTGCTTTTGTATTATTATAACTTGATTTCTGCGTGGTTTGCTTATCTTTATTGCTCGGTAATCTGATATGATTTTCATGTGTTATTCCATGCTCTGCTACGATTAATTCATTAATGGTTCTTTCAGGAAATCCGTGTAGTGACTCTGCATTGCATGATTGAATCTTTTCAGAGTTGATTGCATGTTATTAGTCTAAACCAGCTATTTCTGTTACAGAGCGTCTGTACTAAATATTACTGTTATTGGATTCATTTGAAATCCCGATTATTGGAATTCGAAAGTGATGTTATTCTATTTGGAAACATGGTCGTATTATCCTTAATTGTCAGATTACTATATTAGTGTGATGTGTGCATATATGATCGATTACTGCTGTTCCATAATTCATCAATGAGTGCTGTTCCATAAAGTACATTCCGTCCAGTTTGCCTTAAGAGAGAAGATTGTTATTTCATCACTGAGTGTGAGTTTGGTTCAATAGAGAAAGTTTGGTTCTGACTCGTGAGACTTAGTTCTTTTGATTGTTGTTCTATTTTACTTTCTGTCGTTCCATTTACTTGCATTTGCTGCTTTGGTGTGAGAGAAGGTTTAAGGCTGTAGTGAGCCTCAGTAGTCGCTACCTAGCTCCCAGACCTATGGTCCATGCTCTAATTTCCTTTCCATCAGTTTCTAGAGGGATGGGTTATCGCTTCCGCACCCTTGACTGATAAGCTGTCTTGTGTGATTTTATCCTTTTGAAGTAATTTAGTCATAGTTTAGCATCCGTTTACTCTTGTATTTTCTAAATGCTGTACTACTAAGCATTACTCTTACGAATAGCCTCAAATTGAGTTACTCTTTGCAATAACAAAACGTTCCCGGATTGACTTATTAATGTAGGATAATTAGAGGTGAAAGAGACCCTAGTTACAACTCTACATTTTGGCGCCGTTGCCGGGGAAAGAGTATAGCCATTTGTCTTTTATAGAGTATTATGCAAATCTACTAGGGGAGAGTTGGATTTTAAAAACGGAAGGTAAGAAACTGCGTACGGAGCATGTAAAAGCCCTGCTCCACCATCCACTCTCCTAGCAGAATTGCTGGTTGAATAGGATTTAGTAGTTTATTAGAGTGCATGACTAAGCAGAAAAAGCCAGAAAGGAATATCAAACCTCCATCCAAACCCGAAAAAGCCAAAGGGCCGGTGACCCTTTTCCTAACAACCTTCATAGACGAAATCTATAAGAAAATTGAATCTCAGCCATCGATAGGCCCCAGAAAGATCAATTCTAAATAGCCTACTAGCTCCCTTCAGGCCACAACATCACCATCTGAAACCTTTGCTGAGGTGCATAGTCAGACTGATGAACAGGACTTTCAAGAAATTGAAAATTCTATTCCAGAACGACTGCAGGAATGGAATCTAAGCAATCTTTGTGAAGGAGAAGGGGAAACAGGGGAAGTAAGGGAGCCAAGGTCTCCTCCTAGGATAATCCAGCCGTTAAATAGCCCAGATAAGGGGAGTGCGGTAAAAATTATTATTGAAGACATTCCATTTCCTCAGAGAGAAATTCTAGATAGGGGAAGTGCTATTAAAACAATCCCTGTCAAGGTCGTTCCTTCTCAGCCTAGGAATACCCTCCTAGAAATCCCGGAAGGTTGTTGGCATATATTCGATCCCATGGCGCAGAATCGGCCAAATACTCAAACTTCTACATTTCAATATCCTATAGTGGATTCTGCAGCAAATGCGCCCATGAAAGCAATCCCTCTTCAACACATTCCTATATTTCACGGAATTACATCAGAGGACCCCGATGCATTCTTATTTGAATTTGATGTGCTATGCAGGGGATATGATTATACCACTGACCCCCAGAAATTAAAATTGTTCCCCTCCACTTTGAAAGGGACGGCTTTAAGATGGTTTATGGGTTTAGGTGGTGGAGTCATAAATAACTGGGAACAAATGAAAGAATCTTTCCTAAAGAAATATCAGTATTATTGTAGGTCTAGAGAATTAAAAGATGAAATATTCGAAATGACAGCTAGACCAAATGAAACATTAGAGGAATACGTAGAATGTTTTCAGTATAATTTACAGAGATCTCCCTATGCATCACTACCTCTACCTGATAATGTGTTAAAAACTGCATTGATCAGAGGCATGAAGGAACAGTGGATTGAAACATTAAATATCATGGCAAAAGGGGATATTTATCAAGATAATTTTGCTGACATCATTGATTTATGTATCAGGAGTTCGAGAGGCAGCACAAGGATAAAACCAGCAGAAGATGATCAGTTTGTCAGAGATAACAAAATATCAACAGAAGGAGTAACACGTGTAGAACTTGGAAATTTATTAGAAAATTTTAAAACTGATATTCTGGGGACATTAACTACACAACTTGATATTGTGCAGGCTAAACAGAAGTAGATGGAGGCGGAACAAAATTTGGTGATTTTCTGCCCCCGATGTAGAAGAAAACATAGCCACAAGGAATGTCCACTGGATGCAGTTCAAACATGTGCTATCTGTACAAAAGATCACCTTACTGAGAGCTACCCCCTCACTTCCCAGATTGAAGGCAGTATATAAGGAAGCGGAAGAAGAGCCAAAATCAACATACTTCATTAACCAGCGTCACCAATGGCAACCAACGCAATCTGGTATGTTTTCAGACCCAACTTCTTCTTTCCAGCCTCCGCAGTATAATGCTCAGCAATATAGTATGTGGCAAAACCAATCTCAACCCCATTTTCGAACTGGTCATCACAGCCTTTTCCTTCTCTAAATCCGTGGATGAATCAGACAAGCCAATTTGGCTGGCCGAATTTTCCTTACGCCCCACCATATTGGCAGAATAACTCATATCCTCCACAATGGATTCCCCCTACTTCACAAGGTTCACCCTGGCAGACAAAGTGGCCAAAATCGACATATCAGCCAGCAGGAACTATTCCACTCCCTCAACCGACTTTGCTAGCTTTACAACAAAACCCCTAGTCTAATCTGAGACTGCAACTCCCAGCCCAACCCAATCCAAATAATAGACCAGTCCAATCCCTCCAAATCATGGAATCATTAGAAATCGGACCTGACCTGAGGGAGTGCAATGATCTTCAGTTAAGATCTGGACGTATAATAGAAACGGAGGGAGATAAAACAGTTCACATTGAAGATCAGTTACCAATAGAACAACCATTACAACAAGAGGGTGTAAATAAGGAGCAGACCCATCATCAAGCAAGTACATCCTCTCCTCCCTTCCCGGAACGATTAGTCATACCACGACCTATACAATATCCAGACTTTGACATTCTGGGAGAGTTACAAAATCTGTACATAAGAATTCCATTCCTCCAAGCCATTCAAGACATCCCTATATACGCAAAAACTATAAAAGAATTCTGCATAAAAAAATCAACTAGGAATGCAACCACTAACCCAAGAGTCCAAGTAGTCGGTACTTTATCTGACCTATTATCAGGAAAGGAGACACCCATTAAATATGAAGATCCCGGAAATCTAATCATAACTGTTCAAATCTATGGTCAGACCCTGACTAATGCTTTAGTTGATCTAGGAGCTGCAATTAATATTTTGACAACCTCTACTTGCCAAAAGCTCGGCATTACATCGGTAGAACCTACTTCTAATTTGTTAGAATTGGCCGACCGATCTGTAGTTCGACCGGAAGGTACTCTATACGATGTCATGGTTTCTGTAGATTCCTGGGAATACCCAACCGATTTCCTGATAATTAATCCAAAAACCCGACTGGATGGACATCCGCTAATTTTAGGTAGACCTTGGCTTGCTACTGCCGATGCTTAAATTGGTTGCCGCTAGGGAAACATGACTATAATTAGAGGACCATATATTAAAAATCTAGTTCTATACCGTCCAACACAGCCAAGTCTTACAATGATAAAAACTAACCAGCGCCCTGTGTCAGACCTTACTGACAATATCAGATCCCCATTGACTGTACAGAAGGCTCTAGATTTTAAATACCAAACAGAAGACGATGCCATCAATAATTTCATTAGTCAAACTGAATCTAGATCTCACACACAGTGTTTCATGATAGAAGCAGCATTCGATAGTGAACTAGAAGAAGATCCTTTGAAAGATGCGCCTGACCAAACAATACCTGTGACTGTTTTTGCCAACAGTAAAGTAGTGGAAATTGAACCAGGAAAGACTCTAAATATCAATGCCAACCTCACACCGGACCAAGAAACGAAGCTCGTCCATCTGTTATGAAAGTATTAAGAAGCATTTGCGTGGGATTACCCTGATATGAAAGGGATTGATCCCCAATTGTGCACCCACCACATTTATATAGAAAAAGATGCAAGACCTGTTCATCAACCGCAAATAAGACTCAACCCTCATCTAAAAGATGTTGTAAAAGCTAAACTTCAGAAACTTTTAGATGTTAATTTCATCTATCCTATTTCCGATAGTAAATGGGTCTCTCCGCTTGTGGTGGTACCCAAGAAGAATGGGAAATGGAGGATTTGTGTGGATTACAGGGAGTTAAATAAAGCCACATAGAAAGATCACTTCCCTCTCCCATTCATAGACCAAGTATTGGACACTTTAGCAGGAAATAAATTCTTTTCTTTCCTGGATGGCTTCAGTGGATACAATCAGATTCAGATTGCCCTTGAAGACCAGGATAAAACTACTTTTACTTGTCCTTGGGGAACGTTTGCCTATCGAGTTCTAACCTTTGGCCTATGTAATTCTCCTGCTACATTCCAAGGGACTGTCCTTAGCATCTTTTCAGACTTAATAAATGATGGACTTGAAGTGTACATGGATGACTTTACACCATATGGATATGATTTTGATCCAGCTTTAGACACTCTAGAAAAAGTCCTACAACGTTGCATTGCTACCAGGCTTTGCTTAAGCCACGAAAAATGTTATATGATGATGACTGAAGGGCTCATTCTAGGACACTATGTTTCAGCAGCTGGCATTTAGGTAGACCCGGCCAAAATTCAAATACTTTTGCTTATCCCCACCCCCACTACTCAAACAGAGGTACGCAGCTTTCTTGGATTTTCTGGGTATTATAGACGATTTATAGAACATTATTCACACATTGCTGCACCTCTATATGCACTAACTGGTAATGTTAATTTTTTGTGGACAGAAAAATGCGGCCGTGCTTTCAAGGAATTAAAGAAGCTTGTATCAACAGCTCCAGTCCTTTGAGGACCAAACTAGAATTTACCATTCCAAATCTCATCTGATGCCTCAGATACAACAATCGGTGCAGTCCTTGGGCAGGAAGAGGATAAAAAACCATATGCTATCTATTATATCAGTAAAAATTTATCCCCTGCTGAATTAAATTACACTGTCACTGAAAAAGATTTCCTGGCTGTAATACATGCTGTCAATAAGTTTAGACATTACATCATAGGCTATCCCGTTATTTTATATACAGATCATTCTGTTATCAAATATTTAGCAAATAAGCCTGTCACAAATGCTAGAATAACTAGATGGTTGATTTTATTGCAAGAGTTCGATATCACAATCAAGGATCGACCTAGCAAAGAAAACCCTTTAGCCGATTTTCTCTCACGAATACCAAAATCAATTGAAGCAGCAACAGTGGAAGATCAATTTCCTGATGAGCACCTGTTTGCTATTGCTGTTCAAACACCCTGGTATGTTGATGTCGCCAATTACCTTGCAGTAGGTAAGCTACCAAAACACTTAACCCCTAATGAACGTAAGCAGATTGTTCAGAAGAGTACTTGATTTTCGTGGATTGGGGGCTATTTGTTCCACACAAGGGCAGACATGCAAATTAGGAGATGTATTCGAGAAGATGAAATTTTCGACATCTTAAAAGCCTGTCATGACGGACCATGTGGGGGACACTTTTCTGAAAAAAGAACAACACATAAAGTATTGCAGACAGGATACTACTGGCCTACAATTTTCAAAGATGCGAAGAAATTTGTCCAAGCTTGTGACAGTTGCCAGCGAGCAGGACGACCTGTTCAAGCCGACGAAATGCCTCTGAGGCCACAATTAGTCATTGAACCATTTGAATGATGGGCTCTTGATTTCATTGGACCCATCAACCCATCATCAAATCAGAGAACATATATCTTGGTGGCGACGGAATATGTCACCAAATGGGTTGAGGCCGAAGCGTTGCCTAGAGCTACAGAAGATTCTGTAATACAGTTCCTGTTCCATTTGTTTGTACGTTATGGCCTTCCAAGAGAAATAATTACAGATGGAGGACCACAATTTTCCGGAAACAAATTAGCTGCAACACTTAACAATTATCACGTCCAGCATAAAATTACTACCCCATATCACCCACAAGCAAATGGGCAAGTAGAAAGTAGCAACAAAGTAATAGAATCAATTTTAACAAAAACCATTGCGTCACATAGGTGTGATTGGGCCGCCCGATTACCTGAAGGACTATGGGCTTATAGAACCACATGGAGAAGTACCACCGGTTATTCACCCTATCAATTAGTGTTTGGAAAACAACCTATTTTCCCCATAGAATTCGAAATCCAAACGCTACGAACTGCACAGGAAGTTGGCCTAGATCTAACTGAGGCACAAATCAATCGATTACAGTAGATTAATGAATTGGACGAAATCAGGCTCTCTGCATTACAAAATACAACACTTATTCAACAACAACGAGCTAAATGGTATGATGCACTCATCAAGAACAAAGTCTTTCACGAAGGAGACTGGGCTCTATTATATGACTCTTAGTTTCAGGACTTCCTGGGGAAACTTCAGACTCGTTGGTTGGGACCATACGAAATCCAGAAAGTACATGATAATGGGACCCTCACTCTGATCACAATCGACGGTTCTAGATATGCATTCAAGGTAAATGTCCACCGAGTTCATCTCTATTGCAAGCCACTCACTCGGGAATCCTTCTGTCAGTAGCTACGTCGAGACACTGATATGGAAATTTTAGGAGAGGAAGCAAAATCTTCCTCACCTATAATTCAGTAATGAATTCATTTTTTTCTATAACTTGTACATAAGTTTTTGTATATATGTTTTCTTAACATTTTCATTGATCTTTCTCTTTTTTTTCATTTTGATTTTTGCATTCTGCGTGTCCTTGCTGTTCCTTTTCCAAAAGAAATAGCATTTGCGTGTTTCTGCTGTTCCTTTTCAAAAGGAATAGCATTGTTGTGTTTCTGCTGTTCCCTTTTCAAAAGGAACAACATTTGTAATTTTCTGTTGTTCCTTTTCAAAAGGAACAACATTTGTGATTTTCTGCTGTTCCTCTTCAAAAGGAACAACATTTGTGATTTTCTGCTGTTCCTCTTCAAAAGGAACAACATTTGTGATTTTCTGCTGTTCCTCTTCAAAAGGAACAACATTTGTGATTTTCTGTTGTTCCTTTTCAAAAGGAACAACATTTGTGATTTTCTGCTGTTCCTTTTCAAAAGGAACAACATTTGTGATTCTCTGCTGTTCCTTTTCAAAAGGAACAACCTTTGTGATTTTCTGCTGTTCCTTTTCAAAAGGAACAACATTTGTGATTTTCTGTTGTTCCTTTTCAAAAGGAACAACATTTGTGATTTTCTGCTGTTCCTTTTCAAAAGGAACAACATTTTTGCTCTTCTATTGTTCCTTTTCCAAAGGAACAACATTCTTTTTGTTGTTCCTTTTAAAGAAACGACATCTCAAGTATTTGTTTGCATGGATTCTTTTCTGCTGTTCCTTTTTCAAAAGGAACACCATCGGCATGTTTTTGCTCTCTTTGATGATATTGAGGATGCTTTTCGCCCATGTTCTCTGCAGTCTTTAAGATACAGCTATGCACTTATGCAATGAACATAAATCATGACATACCAAAGTCAACGGATCATAGATCGTTATCTTTATAAGGCCTAGTATTGATAAGAGGACAAGAGGAGGGACACACTTACTTCTCATCTTTGTTGTCATTGTCTTATTACCGTTTCTCTGGTTGGTTGTCTTTATCATGACGATGTCCCTAAAAAAAAATCTTTGTTTTGATTATCACTTAGGGATAAGAGCAGAGGATTTATATCTTCCTGTTGGGATGATAAGACTTCTTCCACCATTCCCACTCTTAATGAGTGCTGAACCACCCTTATGTGTAAATAAATAAGAAAAAGTGCTCTGCAAAAAGAAAAAAAAGTAAATATGGATTATCAATTGTCAAATGCAGGATAGGGGGTCTCATCAAGAGCCAGCCTACCATGATCATAAGGATGGAAGCGAAGTGGCATTTCCATTATGGCCACCACACCAGGGATATGGTCCAAAGGTACACTAAATAAATAGACCTTGGAACAGGGGGTCTCATCACGAGCCGGCCTGCCCAAGTTTCACACCTACCTTGTGAATGGCATTATGGCTACCTGGTTATCAAGCCAGCATAATGGCCTACATTTTGACAAAATACTCTTCACAATACACACAAAGGATCATGGTTCTGGGGGTGAAATAAACAACTCTGCCAAGGTTATGAACACCTATCGGTAGCAGAGCTCTATTAATGGTATTGAAGTCGTAATGGTTACACCAATAGGTATGATATCAATACTTCTTTGTCTCTTATATCCTATGAATAGATCATATTTTATGTCCCGATGTATACATCACATGAACAATCATTACCACCAATCATAGCAACGAAACTGACAATGACCGCTGGAGATTTTGTACGATTGACAGATGTCCCATCCCCCGGCCTTGCATCATATCACGCAACCTCTTATGTAAAACGCGATCCACCTTTTTGCCTCAATTTCCGTATTTCGCTGTCTATCTAAAACATGGCATAATTTCATATGCTGTTCCTTTATGACTTGGTTACAGAATGGTTGCTGCTCCTCTATTTGACAGCTGGGACAACCTATAAGATCGCGGGTGGGGGGAAGGTAACCTCATTACTCCACGGATTACGTGTCAGCACACCATTCGGGGAAGATAGTGTATGAAGGTATGGCATGGTTTAACAGTATGATAATTCTATTTTTACGAAAGTTGCCATCCACAATCCATTTTTGTTGCATACTCTGTGTTCTTTTCCAAAACCTTGCGATGATCACCCTCTCTGCGTCTCAAACAGCACAGGCAGTTGCTATTCCATTGGGAATTCTGAGTGGAACCATGGGGGGAAAGGCAATCCGAAGCGAACCTCAAGAGTTGACAGTCTTCGCTGCTGCCCGGGAGATCCTGGAAAAGGCGGGGTGGCTGAATTATTTCAGTTGCCTACAAGAATCGAATGAAACAGTGGCGTTGGAGTTTCTGCAAAATCTGCAGGAGAACTACTCCATAGTAAGAGAGAGGCAGATAGCGGTCACTGATGATATAATTGCACAAGTCTCGGGACTACAAGCCACCGGACCTGTATGGACGCTGAAGAAAGAAAGACTACAAAAGATTATGGAGATTTTCCAGGATGAAGGCCAAAGCTTAACAGTTAAGGGGAAGGGAGTTCTGCTAGCAACGTTAGGAGAACCCTGGACCGAATTAGCAAAGATAGTGCAGAGCTACATCACTTGCGAAGGGAGGAAAGACGTGGTAAGACCACGTCATCTTAAACTCTTAGCTGTTTTGAAAGAAAAATGTTTTGTAAATCTGCCTGCACTCTTAAATTCATTATTGCATGATGTGGCCCGAAGCCTGAAAAAGGCACAGCACGTAGAAACAGTTGTTAGCCACCATGGATTGATTCGATTGATAGTGAGCCATAGTATCACTCAACAATAGAGCAGCTGGGAGGAGTTCATTGCAATGATCGAGGGGGGATTGGCTGCACCATCCCCAAAACCTAAACGTTCCTCTAGCACACCAAAACGATCAGAAAAATGCAGAGAATTGGTAGCAGAAAAACATGTTGCTAGTACACCTGAACAACCTAAGAGACCAAGGAAATCAGCCCAGCTAGCCCGGATATGAGGGAGGCTGGAAAAGATCCAGGAGAACACCAGCCAGCCAATCGAGATTATGAACGAACCTCCAGAACCAGAAGGAGGACCTTCCGAAGAAAATGCTAAACAATTTGGGGCCGAGGCTGAGCAGCCCGGAGAAGGATTTGAGGAGGGAGACGAGCACTCCGAAATAGAAATAGAAGTTGAACACTCCAAGGCAGTCACTGACCAGTCCAATCAAGAGGAGGAAGTAGTATAGCCGGAGGGCAGCCTGCCGTGGGACCCTGTGGGTGAAGATGAATTGGCTGCAATCCTGGCCAATATGGGGGAGTATGGCCAACCCTCCAGCCCAGCAGGCCTCCCTAACGGGCCTCCGGAGGAAGACACACCTGAGAAATCACATGTAGAAAAGGCAGGAGAAGAAAACCTGCCAGTTCATGCTGAGGAAATAAGAGACACCAATCGGGAACAATCTGTTCCCAAGACACCAGAAGAAATTCTAGACGGAGTAGGAGCAGATTTAAGAGCTAGTCATGAACCCTCTGCTGAGGCAATAGAAATCAAGAAATTAAGGAGGAAACAACAGAGGTTGCTGAGCACTATAGCCCAGATCCGACAACAAATTTGGATTCTGAAAGCCAACCTGAGGATACGAAGGACCACAAGGAAAAGAAAAAGGGCCACTATAGCAAAATCCCGTAGGACAAGAAGATGAAGGACTTATAGCTGCTCTGTTAGTCAAAACCCCGCTGGAAGACCTACTGTCGTTCCAAATAACATTGAAGAACAGACTGCTGTTTCAAATGACGTTGAAGAACAGACTGCTATTCCAATTGGCACTGAAGAACGGACTGCCATTCCAATTGAGGCAGAGGAACATGAAGATGTTCCAATAACAGGGGACCACAACAACCTTTCATTTGTGTTAAGAAAGAAAAAGAGAGTAAGGAGATCCAAACAGAGGCACCACCCTCAGGGGTAATTCGGGTTCTGAACTCAAAACAGCATAACAAAAAGGTTCAGGTAAAACTCCCGGCCTCTACGGATCTATGGAAAAAGGATAAAAAAACAAGAACCTTGCATAAGATGATGAAGCAAGCTCAGCAAGAAGCTGAACAGCTGAGAGAACAAACAGTCCCCCGGGAGAAATACGAAGAGTTACAACAACAACTTCAGAATATTAGTCAGTCCGAGAGCCAGGACTTCAAAGGATGACAAAAGGAGCAAGAAAAGGTTGCCAAGGTAACTCATCGATTAGATATTTTTATTAAGCAAATGGACACTGTGTGTTCTTTGTATAATGACGTTCTGACCTGTAGGGCCCCTACTAAAAAATATGATTTATTTTTGCTTGAACGATATTTACGATTAAAGATAAAAGCTGTTAGGGCAGGGGCCCCTATCCAAATCAATAATGTTAATGATTTCATAGATTGTTGCAAGAATTATGGAATTAAGGTTCAAAGATTATTGTGTGAATTTTACTTGCACAACCTCGTGCTAGACCAGGAAACTGACTTAAATCCTGGCCCTTTTGTTGGTGACATACAATTGCAAGCCTTCGTTTCATTTGGGGTTAATCAGCTGAAATGGCTCAGAGCTTATAACACTTTTTAGAGACAGGAAAATAGCCTAGACTTGTGGGTGAGAGCCGAGCCTAGAGATCTAGTGCTGTTATGGAGAGCACATAGGAACCTTATGAGGACCACAGGTGTCATGGAGACATTAGGACCCATGCACGAGGACCTAATCCGACATAGTATGGAATATTTTCTGACTATTAAAGACCTCGCCATCGATGCTGCAAAATTCCGATACCGGACTTCTAGCCCAAACATCTAGCTCAGGGAACCATTCAAATACGAAAATTTTGAGCTGGCTTCCAGCCGATTGAACCTTTATGGGGAGCGTATTTTGCAAGCAGGGCCATCCTGGTTAGGGTATCGATTTCGTAGTCCAATCATTTGGCACCCTGCACCCGGATATCAGGCCTTGTATGAAATGCCTGAATTTCAAACAAATCAGTTCTTTGATGATCTAGTTGCTCATCACAGTTGTTGGCCTCCACACAAGGTTCCCTCTCCGGCCTATTCTCTTACCGCCTTGCATGTCAACTATAATGTTTTCATGAGGGCATGAAACAGGGTAAGAAGGGGGGTGTGTGGAGCACTCGAAAGGTATTCTTTTGACAAAAAATTTAGTGGCTTTTCAGTAATATTTGTAACCTTTTCTGCATCATGAACTCAAAGAAATAAAGAATTCTAATAAAACGTGTGAGAATTAACATGGAAAGCTTAATCGCTGATAATTGTCATTTTTCTATGCAGGGAAAGGTGGAAACGAAGAGCTGCTGTTCAAAAGGGAAAGGTAGAGGAGGAATAACTGTTGTCCCTCTAGAAAGGAATCGAATGCAAACGAGATCGAGCAGATCAAAGCAGAACAACCCAGGAAAGGAAGAAGGGATACCAATTCGGCGAAAAAGGGAAAGAAAAGTAAAGGATTAACAGCTTGGCGAATCCCTTAGGATCTTTGATCCTGAGGGATCGCTGTTTTACTTATTTTTGTTACCTACATATCCCCGCCGTTACTTTTATAAAAACGAACAACATCGTTAAGCAAAGGGACTTTTTTTTGTAACTTTCAGTTTTCAGACTAAACTTTGATCATCGAGTCTCACTGAGACCTGGTTTACTGTACGTTTGTTGATGCGTTAATATAAAATACTTGGTGTTTATTTCATCTTTGCGTCTGGAGTAATCTAAGGCGGTGTACCATTGGAAGCTAAGGGCCTGGCTCTGAAGGACACTTGCTTTTGTATCATTATAACTTAATTTCTGCGTGGTTTGCTTATCTTTATTGCTCGGTAATCTGATATGCTTTTCATGTGCTATTCCATGCTCTGCTACGATTAATTCATTAATGGTTCTTTCAGGAAATCTGTGTAGTGACTCTGCATTGCATGATTGAATCTTTTCAGAGTTGATTGCATGTTATTAGTCTAAACCAGCTATTTCTGTTACAGAGCATCTGTACTGAATATTACTGTTATTGGATTCATTTGAAATCCCGATTATTGGAATCCGAAAGTGATGTTATTCTATTTGGAAACATAGTCGTATTATCCTTAATTGTCA